>CAEFZX010020251.1:0-32920 GCA_903066825.1 Alfaro cultratus
ATATATCTCGTCTACAGGAATGAATGTGTTTGAATGCTTATATATATATATATATATATATATAAATGTTGGTAAATATAGTTATTATAGTTATGAAATATTTCTATTATGGTCACCAGGTGTAATAGCAACAGTAATATTGGGTGTCAATGTCTGCCTAATATTTTATATTGATGCGTCCTGATTCTCTGTTAAATGAACAAGTCAAATAACAGAGAAATATTTACCAATCATTTAAGTTATTCCTGTGCTCATAAGACATGGTCCTAAGCCTTGAAATTTGCAAAATTTGGTAATTCCTTAAAATATCTGAATGTAGATTTGACAAAACATGTATCATCTCCAATGACCTTTAAAGACCAATGTGTTTCTGCAGCTTCAGCTCACCAGAAGAGGCTCAATAGTCCCTCTGAGAGTTTAGATCTTGATAGGTAAAATCAATGAGCCGTTTTCACACAACATTCATCTTAGTGTTTGCCTAATTAGCAACAGAAAAATCACTGAGCCCTTGTTCAACTCTCTCAAGTCCCATTCAGCAATAACATTATGATGTAATGTAAATCTGATATATTTTGTTCTCTGCTGTAGAGAACCTTTACCTGGTTGAGATGCCCTGTATTGTTCGTTTTCAAGTGCTGAGTCTTCCAAGTTTTCCTTTTCTTGTAAAACATTTTATTGTCCAGGACCTTTCTCACTGTTGCAATTAATGAAAAGTTTTTATGTCTGTTTGTACTGTAACAGCCAATACTTGGATTTGGTATTTGGTATATTGAAAAAAGTGATTCCACAACTGAGCCACACATAACTTGTTAGCTTTCAAAAACGTGTAGCATGCATCATTGTATTATTGGGAATCAAACTTTTAATCAATGTTTGGCTTATGTAATTATTGATCATTAGGATAATTGTATTTTTTAATCATCATTAGTTTAATCTAAGTTTCTTTAGTTGAATAAGGCAAAAAATTTCAACATCTCCAGAACAACAAGTCAATGCCTTCTCTGCTTCTATTACAAAACTAAGAGTAGCTAATATCTAGTCTAAAACATAATCAAAACTGTTTCTATTTGTTGTGAACAGCTTCAAATGCAACATAATTCGACTTCCAGATATGTACAAAGGGCAAAAACAAACTAATTATTGCCATAGGGCCATGTCCTATGGCAAATCAGAGTTGTGAGTCAGTTTCTGCAAATGTGGCAACTAAGGCAAGCACTTGTTATGCAGGCATCTGCTTTGTGGCTTATCTCTACTCCTCAACTGTGCAGAGCAATCACTGCTTGGCTGGCCCTGCAAAAAAAAAAAAAAAAAAAATCTTTTCTTTTCTCCCTCTTCTCATTTTCTCTGCGTACTTTCTCAGCATGTTTTTGCCAGCTGCCTGTGGCTTTATTGCATCCAATTGTTCGTTTGGAAACACATATTAAAATCATTTTAATTTGAATCATTTGCAATCAAATGGATGATTTAATCTTAATGTGGGAGATGGCTCAGTGCCATTCCAAACTGTGTTAGCCTCAAGGCAGTGTCAATGATAACAGAATGAAGATAGGAGGGAGGGAGGAGAAACTTCATAATCTGTTTTACAATAAAACTAAAACGCCAAGGTAATCTTAAATCAGATAGCATTGCAAAACATATTTAATCTAGGGGCAATTATTTCCTCTCATTTTCGTCCGTGTATGCTTCTTTGTGTATTAAGACATGCTGGCAAATGCAAAAGTGATTTGCTTTTGGTCTTGAAAGGTAGGTAAATTTACGGACTGATTTTTTTTGTTGTTGTTGCTTTTTTCTCCTACTTTTCTTTGTGGAAACGTGATGGTGGAAATGTGGTGGTTCTAAGACTGTTTTCTTTAAAGTGAACTTGAGCCATATATTGGGATTAGTGCTGTTGAAAAATTGCTTGCAGTTACTACATTTATCCAGAAATAAATTAAACCATTTGAATAAACAGCAAAGTCACAATTGGGGGCATTTTGATTGTACAAAAAAAAAAACCTTACCATTACTTAGTGAAATAACCTTTGTAAGGATACAGTCCAGTCAGGCACATTTGGCATCTAGTGTATTATCAAATCCAGTTGTGTATGATTAAATTGCCCTCTCATTTCTTTCTTTACTTTAGCTTTCAAGCCTTTTTTTTTTTTTTTTTTTTTTTTTTTTGTATAACAGATTAAATACAACAAAGTGTCAATTTTAACTGAAAATGTTGTCATACATACAAATGTGGTGCTAACTGGTAACTTTAGGCTGATCATAACTACAATAGTTCAGTGCATCCACTTTTTTCATTGGATGCACTGAAAAAAGAAAACAGGTGATCCAACTTAGTTAATTTGTTACAAGAAATCAAATGAAGTTCATCCAAGTACATATATTAAGTTTAAGTTGCCATGTCCAACAAGCACCAGTTCTGTTTGACAAACTTAATTCAATTACGTGTAACAAATGAGCTCAGTATTTTTAAGTTGGAGCTTCATTCTCATTTTTCAGTGTCTGTCATATCATTGTTTCACAACAATGGCACAGGCACAAATTGTGAATAGGGCTTTGTAGAGTCAAATTTTTACAGCCATATTATGCAGATTTCAACACAGCTTCATTACCATAAAGGCAAATATATGATTTCTGTTATGATGGTTATTTGCACAGAACTTTATGTTTGGCAATAAGTAAATTTTTCAAGCTGTCACTACCAGCATGTTTTTTCTCCCATTACTTAATTTCCTTTGACATGCATTTTGGGTAATTGGTCAATTGATTTTTAAGTCAGGAAGAGAACACATATATGTTTGTCTTTGCTTTTTTTCAGTTATAGCCCACTGATCAGTCCAGATTATACCCCACCTCTCGTCTGATGGCAGCTGCAAAGGGCTCGAGCCCTCTTGTAACGCTTAACAGGATAAAGCAGAAATTGGAACTGAATGAATAAGTGGTTCCCCTAGCAACAAAAGCTATTTCTCAAAGCCAATTTATTAGTGCAACAGTAACATAGCATTTGTACATAGTCTGTGTGAAGAAAAAGCTTTCAATCACTAGAGCTATTTCCATGTCTAATTCAATGAGTTTTTATGTCATCTGATGTAAGTGGGCAGTGCATTGATGCATACTTTCATCTGGAGAAACTCGTAGTTCTAGTCGTCATGTGAATTAGGGTTGTCAATTTTAAGAGTGTGTTTTCACACCTCAGGTGTTTGATTCGTTTAAACCAAACTCTGGTTTTGTGCCCTCCTCCCCATTGGTGCGTTTCATGTTTGCGTCAATGTGAACATAATTGCTTTAGGGTGTGGACCAAAACAATGGTACTGAGACCACTTACAGGGGTGGTTCTAAGTTATTTTTTTTTTAGGTTTACACCATGTTATGTTATTCCTTTATCAAATACTGTATATACCTTGATTCTACCTTGATTTTATCTCCTGTGGCAGCCATTTGGAGGTGCCTAAATGCTTGGTCTCACTGAGCGCCGCCTTTTCCAAACCCTTCCACTGCCCCTCCACCACCACCTGGCTACTTCAGACTAGCACCAGCAGCAATTAGCAAACACCTGCTGAAACTGTGCATCTGCTGAGCTCATTAAATGAGCTACTTCTCATATAATGAGACACTCCTAAACAGTGTCTCATTATAGACAAAGACAAAGACATTTTTAAAGGCTTAAATGGAGAAACATTGTTGAGATTAATGTGCTGAAGGTGGAGTGTCGGAAAGAGAAGAAAGATAGAAAAAGAATGCTTGGGGCTGGTTTATGAACTAAACTGGTTTAATATGTGTATGGATTTTCATCTTTTGCTGTGGAAGTAGATCACCGACCATTGGTTGCCCTCATTTAAAAGAATCTGAATGGGATGTCGACATGGATTCAGAGGCTGATGGTGAAGATGCAGAGCTATGACTTTATGCTGACCTATTCTCATGGAAAACATATGACTGTTGCTGATGCACTTTCTAGAACACATATTGACAATGGTGTAAGTTCAACTACAGAGGATGTTCAGTATCATGTAAACATTGTGTATAATTTCAGTCTTCATTGAAATTAAAATGTTGCACATTAAGAATGTCTACGATTGTGTATTGTGAAGCTAGGCATTTCCCGAATTGTAATTACTTTTACAAATCAATCACAAGCAACAGTATTTGGCTTTTTTGACTAAATAAATTTAGGGGAACTAAGTTATTTTTCAGCTAATAATCATTTGATCATATGGGGGCGCTCACAGATTGTGTTTAGAACAATGAACTTTCACCCCAAGATGGTCAGGCGATTATAAATATAAAGAAAGGAAGAAAAAGGTCATAGCGGCATGGAACAGAGTAACTTATTCTGTCTTAACACAGTGACACCCTAAAACATGTACCCTTCCTCTCAATACAGGTAACGTGTACTAAATGGGGCCATAATAAATGTGGCATGCTTCATGTAACTGACAGGATCAGATGTTCCACAAAACCAGCTTTATTTTTTATGTTTGGACCCACATAAAAAGCTTTTTTTTAGATACATCAACAGATATTGCAATAAATGACAATGTGTGTCAGCATCCTAAAAACCATCAAAATATAAAAAGTAAAGGTCTTGTGATATATAAATCTACCTTGGTGACATCCCGTTTGACAATGGTTGCATAAAATACGACCAAAGCCCTGCAGCATGTGTGATTGATAATTGCTGTACTATGGCTGCATGCTTGTCATCTTCACTGTGGCCTGCCAATTCATCAGGCATCAAAAGCAGATTGGTATGATGACTAATGTCTCTGTCTGTCTTTCACAAACAGTGGCTACGATATAGGCTTTTAGCAGTCGCCAGACACAACTCTGCTTTGTAAGTCTGGCTTATTACTGAGGTGACGGTCCAAATCTTGAAACCTAGCAACGAATTATGATTGAGGAAACAAGTACATTGCTTCAAGTGCCCATCCCATCTGACATTCAAAATGTACCTTTAGGACCAAGTTGTTAAAGTTTCATTCCTTGATGTGCACATTGGATTGAACACACATAAAATATGCTCATTGAAAAATAAAAAAATCTGTATTTCTTTGTACCAAAGAATAAACAAGTGCAGTCAACCTTTGCATTAATTAAGGAGACCTATGCTCACTTCCAGTGGTTTCTGATTGACTTTTATTCTGTCCTTCTAAGATAGGGTCGGTTATTAGACAAATGACTTTTTGCTCCATTGGGCTTTGCCACTAAATAACCATGATTGAAGGTTAATCCACTACTGTTAGTTAAGGAAAGGGGAATTTTGGAAAATATAGAACCTGTCACACTGTTGACACCCTGCTTTATACATGTCTGTTTTTGAACCATTTATCCAGTATCAGATGGTCAGATAAAGTACAAGCCAAGAATTTATTACATTTACTAAAGGCATCACAATCATTCGGAAGAGGATTAGGGCCACCGAAAAAAATAATAATAATAATAATTCTGACTTTAAAGTCAGAAGTCAGAATTCTGACTTTAAAGTCATAATTATTATTATTTATTTTTTTTCGGTGGCCCTAATACTCTTCCGTATATATAAGTTAGTTAGTTTTTTTTGTTTTGTTTTGTTTTGTTTTCTGAAAGGTAAAATATAATGCTGGAGGAGAGAAAAGGCAATGAACATAATTTTTCAACAAGTCAATGTAAAATGGAGTGGGTGAAAAAGACACTAGAGAAACCACATCTCAAAGATTAAACTGTAAATACTTTTACATCTAAAACCAGTGCTCATTAGAAATGTGGATTCTTTAAAATTCTCCAAGATTACATTGGCTTCCTAATATATGTCTGGCAAAGGAAAAACAACAGTACTAAGAAATTTAGTTTCTGCAAAGCGAAAACAAAGTATGGATTGGGGAGGTTACTGCCTTTAAGGAATTAGATGAAAACCGATGAAGCAAACTGTAACACTTGTGACTCTAATGCACTAGTAATTGTGTTTGTATTATAGAGGCAGTTGTTCTACTACGGGAGGTCAAAACAGATCCACATTCCTTTTGACTTGCTTTTTCCACTGAACACAACCGTCAGTCAGTAACTATCTTCGTCATTTAAATGGCATGTTAGCTCTCTCTCTGCAGCTCAAGAGGCTGATGTGAGGTACTGATTGCTAGTCAGTCCTCATCACCATATCTTTGAGAGACTTGACATTTCTTGTGATTTGAGCTTTTTACTTCTTTCTGATTCTTATTTTCTGCTATTAACCAGCAGATCAATAAATTATTCCCGCTTAAAGAATTCAGAAAGGTTTGCCTTCTACAGTATGTGACTAACTAAGCACATTAGTTATTACAGCTGATGAAAAATTATTTTAAAAACAGTATATGAAAGTATTCACATTCCTAAATTGAAAATAAATATTTATAACTAATGCATAATTCATAATGTATAACTGATTATAAAAAAATTCCCTTTCGTCAGATTTTATACAGTAAATGTATATAGATGTTTTCTAGACCAAAAATCCCGGGCATCAATGTTGAAACTTTTAAAAACCTCATATACCACACATGCACCACTGCTATTGAATTTTTGTAATTTCTACTCCAATGTTTCACTGAATTACGTGAATTTCATATTGTCATCTGCACTGCACTGGTACTGCAGGCACAGTTGGAATAAGTAAAATGGATGGCAGTCCAGCTTATTTTCTGATCATTTCTCTCACATGTTTGACCACTTGAGGAAAAATACTCATTGACCCACTGACTACAGAAAACAGTCTAAACTTTATACTTTTGTTTTAGAATTATGGTCCCACTTTCCTCCGTTGTGTGACTGGATAAAAGAACTTCAACCTCAAACTATCACTGGTCCTGGCAAAGTAGATCGTTCTCTTTCCCAATAACATTGTCTATAATTCAAACCAGTCACCTCAACACAAAGAGTACACAAAATGGAGGTGAATCATTGGCAACGAACATGCTACATACATGAAAAAGGACTTTTTCTTCATGTTTATGCAAATGCCATTACATATGAAAGCAAATGTCAGTCACAAACATTGTAAGAATAACAAAAAACATAAGGATAATTATAATTGTAGGAGGATTTATATGAAGACACCAAAACCAGTGTAGTTTTATGTCTTTTGGGAGTTTCCAATTTTGGCATTAAAGTCTGAGGTATGACTGTAGCAGACTATTACTAATGACAGACCAGCAGCACTTTAAGTAATATGTCTCGTCTTTTGAAAAATCAGTGTTGTGACTAAGCATTTCCATATATATTTTGTCAGGCTTGCTCTTGCAATCTTTCTTGAATGTTATTGGAAACCTGTCTTAGAAAGAAGTGATGGTTTCAGGTCTATCCCCCTTTAAAAAATCTTCAATGGGATGTTAATTATTCAGCAAGCGTTTACCTGCTGCAGCCATAGACTCTTATATCTTTCCCTGCCCATTTGATTAGTGATCATTGATTCATTGATTTTGTAGCAGCCGGTTTTGCTATTTAGAAAGAGCCCTTAGAGGGAAGATATGTTTATGTCATTTAGAGCTTTCTCAGCTTTTCCCTTTTTTCTTCAGATTTGCTCAGGCTCAAACTTAGTTTTCCAGCACAACATCAGTGCTTTTGCCCATAAGCTTACACATTTCATTTGCCAGTTGAGAAAAGGGGCAACCAATTACTTACAAACAAGAAAAACAACCCCAGACTAGGCAGTCTGTATCTTTTTTTCTTTTTTTTTGCCTTCACACCGAGTTCATAGAAAGGTTACATTTAAATATTGTATATTTAATTTTAGAAAAAAAAAAAAATAATAATAATATATATATATATATATATATATATATAAAGTATATTAGAAATTCTGTCAAAGGACACATGTGACAACCTGTAAACCTCTATCAGTGATTAATGAGTTTCAAGACCAGCATTTTTATTGTGCTAAACTAACCTAGTTCTTATGCTCACTTACAGCAATAAATTGTGTGACATTATGACAAACTAATGCATGGTTTCTTACTATAAACGTGTCAAAACAATAGTTCCTATGCTTTTTTTGTGTTTTTCTTTAATGACCTTGTAATTGCCTGCAGAGGAAAGAAAATTCTGAAAAAACCATGCGAGGGAAGTTGTTCAACTCAGAATGTACAGGCTGCCTTTCTCGATGTAAACAGGAAGCTCATCTCGCCTCCGTATTTTCTCTTGCTGTGGAAAGGAGTGCAGCTCACCGCATTTGAACAAAAGTGCCACACTCAAGCAGCAGAACAGAGACAGGCTAGAGTCTCTACGGCTGTTGCTGAATGAGAAAAATGGATGAGAGAAAGGTCTGCCAAACTAAAAAGCTCCTTTAGTGAAAAGGACAAGTGGGACTGCAGTGCAAATGAAAAAAGACAAACCCAAGAGCAAATGTTAACTTGAGCTTCTTGGAGCAGGGGAAAGGGTTAGAGAACAGCAAACCGAGATACAACATCCTGGTATAAAGACTGAATGGAAATGGTAAGAGAGCTTCCATACCCATACAGATCCCAGTATCTTGATCGGGACCCATAATGTCAAGGGAAACTGTATGTTGTTCCCAGTGTGGTCATTTCATAAAAAATTCTAAGAATTTCTGGAATTCAAAGATTTCTTGATAACTTGGTAAGATGAAAGGTATTCCCAACACACCGGAGGCCTTAAGACAGTTTCTAATGTGACAAAATATTAGAAGAGTTCAGCAGGAATGTCTTAAAGATGATGGAAAGACAGACAGGAGAGATTCTCTGTGGTTTGGTTTTTGTGTCCTTTAGGCCACCATTGTATGCTGGTTGTTTTGTCATATCGAACCACTTTACACAAGCAGACAATCACAGTATCTTCTTTTCATTAATGGATCCATATTGGACCTTCTTTTATGAACCTGATGATGGTTAAAAGTATGATGTTATAAGTAAGTGACAGGCCCTAATCTCAGTGAAATGTGTCTTTGCTAATATTGGCAATTATGAACAAGTGAAGTTGGTCTTCCATATGTCTCTATAAACTTCTTCTCCATTAGACCCAATGGTAAAAAAGAAAAAAATATATATATTTTCAGAAATCTTCAATATATTCTACCATGGAAACAGTAAAAACACCTTTTCATGTTTTATGTACTTACTTTTTATTTGCTTTTGTGCATAAACATATCTAAATGTGGTGGCTCTTCTACTCTTAAAAAGAGCCAGAGACAAAAATCTGAACATATGAATATACCCCAGGCAAAACTTCACTCACTGATATTGACTTTCATTTAGTCATGCCTGGTGAAGCTGTCAAACTTCTTTCTTCCCATCTCTATAATTTCATCATAATTATACATTCCACATCACACATTAAAGGTTAGGGGGGGAACTGTATTACTGAATTTGTAAGATGGGTGCTTCAGAGTGACATGTGCAACCTTCTGCACATTATCTGTGGCTTATCAGCACCAAGTGACAGCAGAGCGTTGTTATTCAAGATGAATGGATGCTGTTTAATATGCATGGGCTCACTAATTACAGCCTTCTTACTCCAACAACGTGGCCTTGAGAGCACCATGCAAATGGACCCGGCTCACCAATGCATGCATGCGCACACATCCGCTCTTCTAGAAGTCACCTAAACGAATGATGGCAAAGTTTATTCCAGTGTGACAAACAGTTGAATAAATCTGAGTGGCAGCAAAAATCTGAGATTTTGCATTGCTTGTATGTTAGCACAGCACATTTGCAATAGATTACTAAACAATATCCTATTCTTTGTCATGGTAAGTTAAAACGACTGAACAAAATTGAATTATCCAAAGAACATCAGTAATTTACTGAATTAAGTTGGAGATTATTTTTCCAGCTTAAAGTGCATTGCGAAATATTAAAATCCCTGAAACCTTTTTATGCGTTGTCACATTAAAATTACAGGCATCAGTTTATCATGACTTATTTTTTTTTTCCAAAAGAAAAATCTGAAAAGTATGGTTTGCATTTATATTTAGTTCATTTTATTCTGCTACCACAGTAACAATCCAGTGCAACTAATTATTTTCAGAGGACATGATCAGTCAATAATGTCCATCTAAGTACAATTAGGTCACTTCTGAAGGCAGTTGCTCACATAGGGTTTTAAATAATAGCCATCATAGCAGAGTTGGCTGAATAAAAATGCTTGCCACACTTTTTAGATTTTAGAACATATTAATTTTCTGTCCACTCGACTTTTTGCATGTTGCAACATCATACATAATACTTAGTTTTATGTCACTCAGTGTCACTGAGTAATCTGACGCCTCCCCTCCTGTCTCCCTAAACAACCATTCATTATGCTGCTGCCTGCAGCTCACTATGACAACACAGCCATAGCTTACTTACATGTGCATTTTACTTGCTCTACACACCCATTGCTCTGTGCTGTGTGGCCAGTCTCTTCAAGATGACATCCTTCATATCTAAGCCTGTATTAAAATCTTCAACCTTTCTATAGTATGTTTGTATCTGTCAATCTTTCTCACCTATATTCTGAACAGGAAGAGAGAAGCACACCAGTAGTTTCAATATAGGAATATGCCATAGCAGAGAATTTAAATACTTGCAAATAATGAATCCTATGTGAGTTAAACTTAGGATTGGCACTGTGCCTGAGCAGCATTGTTTCATATGCATATTGCTAAAACTTATTTGGTTAGGAAAAAATAAAGACAGTAAAATAAATAAATGTCCTTTCAAAAGCTACCCATTGTTACAAGGGCTGTTATTGCATTGTTGAAACCCATATTAATGATATTCACAAAACAATAACACAATTACCAGGTTTAGCTTGAATCATCTGCAAAAAGTGTTGACAAACTGTGCATCGTTTTGTTTTGTGTTTTTGAGACTGAAATATATTGTGGTATTTCCCCAGTGAAGTGGGGCTAAAATGGAAACACTCTGCGTCCAAATTGTTCCTAAGCCCTCTGCAGGACTTCTGCTGCTGAAATTCCACAGCTCTGCAGCAACCAGAGGGGGAGATTACAGCATTGTGTACGCTTTCTACTATCTGCGCCCTGCTCTATGGGTGGTTTTCACACCCACAAAATGGATCAATTATCTAGTCACAGAAACCCATCCACATTGCTCTCACCCAATTAACTCAACCAAACACATGACAAGAGTACTGGATGATTTGGGAACAGTTTCCTCCACCACAAAATCAATCTCAATGCATGCCCTTTCCTCACTCACCAAAAATAAAAGTGGCTCTCTTTTTGGTTTTGCCCTCACTCTGGTTCCGTCACAGCAGAGTGAGCCTACAGCTGCCAAAAATCTGAGATAAAATGAACATTACAATACAGAAAGTTCAAACAGTTTGAGCTTAATCAGACATAAGTACAACTGGAATACTAAAAATTGCTTGCATTGCATCCACTGTTAGTTTGGTTAGTATCTGGATGGATTGGAGAGTTTAAATTTCTCTAAACTGCATGATCTCACTAAAAGTTGGCAAGTAAGAGCAAAAAAAACTATGTTTATTGTAAAGTTTGTATTGTGTTTGTATCTGTGTTTGTATTGTTTGTTTCTGAGAAGTCATGATCTTATTCAGTAGTTCTTTTAATGCTTTAAAAAGCAATGACTGGGATTAGTTGGATTTACTTAAAATAATTAAACTTATAAGTTAAATTATAAATTGTTCTTACTGGTGCTTCATTACCGGCACATTGACATACTGTAGATCATAGGGTCGCTGAACCAAATGAAAGACATGTAGGAGGTTAAAAGTGTTTAGTTTGTGTTACTCCTTTTCAGATGACTTATAGGTGGTTGAAGTTGTCCTTTAGGGTTGACAGGTAGCTGAGTTGTGGTGAGATGAGCTAGCATGTAGCACCAGTGACAAGCTCCCTTGGGGGCAGGTTTCCCATGCAAGCGTCGCAGAAGTGTTGTAAACCAGGTAGAGGAAGAGAATCTGTTGGCAGGATGTGAGTTCAACGTAGGTCATATTTTTATTCTCTGGCTAGTTTGCTTTATTGTTTCATTTTTTTGTGTAAGAGATTGAAATCTCAAAATTGGCAAATTACATAGAAAAAGTCATGTTTGTGTGACGATTTAAGGCAGGACTTTGAGGTTCTCATTCATATTGTTGTAAGGATACCCACCTGGGGCGTGCTGTGGTGGCACAGGGGTTAGCACGCCCCACGTTTGGAGGCCTTAGTCGACGTTGCGGGTTCGACTCCCGGTCCCGACGACCTTTGCCGCATGTCTTCCCCCCTCTTTCCTGTCTGCCTACTGTCGCAAAAAATACATGCCACTAGTGCCGCAAAAACTCTTCGGAGAAAAAAAAAGAAAAAAACCAAAAAACGGATACACACCTAAACAATGCTTGTTTGATTAGGAATACAAAAGTTGCACGATGTGGGTATGCGAAATATAATGTAGTTCAAATAGATAGCAAAATAAAGCCCTTGCAGTTTGTCTTTTGGTGATTATACAGTCACTAAAGTCATATGATTACTTACTTATTAAATATTGATGAGCAACAGAGAGAGAATCACCAGTGACAAAAAGTTATTTCTTACCACCCTACTTTTGTAAGCAGAGACAAACAGCATCCATTGTGGATCCTGCAGCAGACTTGTGTGTGCCTGTGTGCTTGTCACTGTAAACAGGGTGTAAAGGAAAACTAGTGAAGGGCAAAGCTGTCTCAGCAGTAAAAGAAACCTTCACCGCCTCACGACTTACAAAGCTCACCTTATCTGGGACGTGTGTATAATTCTGCAGAAGCCGGAATAACAGCATCAGCTTTGTTACGTTCAGTAAACCTGAGCTTGAATTTTACACTGATGCAGTGACACCACCGCAGCAACTTTGGGACTGTAGCAAACTTAACAGAATAACTCACATTTCCATTAGCATATGTTCAGCCAGACATTTTATTACCTCCCTCAATTTTTTTTTATTGATTCAGCAGATGTTCTTGTGGCTATCATCAAAGAGATTTATGCAAGCTGATTACAGCCAAAGAGTCCCCAGAAGTGAATAAACATATTCTGGCCAGAAATGGAACCAGCCTCCATCTGTAAGGGATGTTCTTTTTACACCTTTAATTGCACTTCAGTATAGGTAGAGTGTGGATAAATTTTGGCTTTTAAGAACCAGAAAAATACCAGCTTTAAAAGTTTATTTTATGTTAAAATCACTTGAAAAACACCAGCTGCTACGAGGGATAAGTCGCTTCAAATTAGGACAATCTGTCCAGTTGCTAAGGTTTATGTCTCTTGATAAAAATGCAGTCTTTAAACAATTCCTTCCTTAAAGATAAAATACTTGTTCTATTCGTCTTCTGATGTTTAAATAAGATGACAGTCTGCCTATAATTGTGAAAGTGGTAGTTTAGGTGAGAGAAACATATAGTAATTTCCTAATATTCCAGCATGTATGTAGGCGTGTTGCACTGTCATTGCACCCCATCACTCTATGTAGAACACGGTTCTGTGTTCTGAGCAAGTGTTGTTGCTCTTGTTCCTAAGGAGAGGTTGTCACAGAGCCAAACTGTTTTCCGTAAAAAGGAGAGCTGGCATGGCTGGACGGGTGTGATGTTTTGTATTAGACCTGCCACGGACAGATTAAACCAATCCCAGAAAAAGAGGTTACTGGCAAACCAACAGGAACAAAGGTTGCATTTTTTAAAGTTCTGTAAAAAGTATGGAAACTAACAAAAACATATTTAGCTGAAAGTTTGAGAAAAGAAGAGCTCAGGGGGGAAAGAAAACTCAAAGGGACATTTCAGGATTTCTGAAATAATAATGACTTTCTCAAACTGAGGTTTGAGAAGACAAAGCAGATACACAAATAGAAATAGAAGAGCTGATGAAGGAGTATATTCTATGTTTAGAAAAAGTCAAAAGTTAAGAGCAGGGAGAGAGTTAATAGCTCTGAAACCACTAAACTATAAATACATTGAGGAATTATGGAGAACGGCATTGGTTTTAGGTGATGACAATCAGGTGATAGGCAACAGTTGTAAGCAAACTGATGGGTTAAGGGAAGGATCGTGACATACATAGGAGTGGAAAACAAGAAAACTGTAGAACAAGGAAAAAGGAAGAACACAATCCTTAGAGAGCGGAATCCAAGCACAAAGAATAAAACTCACACAAACAAATGAACTGATATGGTAAGAAAACAACAAAGAAATGATCAAAGCAGAAACCCAATTAACACTCAAAGTTCAAACTCACTATGGACCACAACAGTGGCAGGATTTTGGGAAAAAAAAGACGCTCCAGTATTACACAATGCTTTCTAGAGATTTTTTTGGGATGGTTGTAGCTTCTAGTTACCGACTTTGGTTGCTATGTTTAGTTTTACAAGGAGCTGAGGACATGCAGCAGCAATTAGCAAACAATGTTGGTAGCGAAATTGAGACGCTCAGTCTGTCCCAGCGGTCCTCCACTGGTATCCCACTGCAGGGAAGGTGGTTCCTGACCCGGTACCACCGCCTTCAGACCCGCATCAGTGGTGCGCTTATTCCAGATGTCATGCTTGTGACATCTGGAACTGTGTGTTTGGTGATCTTATCATACAAACTACTTCTCAGTTCAACACTCCTAAGAATGGAAAACAGCATAATGTTTTGGGATGATGTGCTGAAGGAGCAGTGCCAGAAAGAGTAAGATCTTCTTAAAGAGACAGAGACCAAATTTCAAGACATTAAATTAGAAAGTCTAATTTCTTTTAGGTCATGTTTGAAATATGCAGAATTTTAATAACTGAAGGTGACGTTGTTCCTGGATTGTGCTATAAAATTACACTATGTGCCTCGAAAATACGTAATACCACCCTTTAAACCCAAGGTGCTTTCACTTAGCCATTGTTGGTTCTCTTAGTTGGGCTACATTTGCTAAAACATTTAAAGTTTGGATAATGTGTGCAAATTATTTGGCTTTTGTGGTGATTTACCCACATTCTGCTGCGTTCTGCTCTACTTGCTACTTGTGCTAGAGCCAGTGGCTGTGAACAGACAAGGCCAGGAGTAGCAGCTGGCAATTCTCTGGGCTTGTTCCCTCTGTCTGCCTTCACCATTGAATTGGACAAGTTAGCAGTAACAGGTTGTCTATGACTGAATGCGTAATTAGAAACTTTTGACATCAGACCTCCAAATAACCAAACAACCCCACCTGTGGCCTGGCCCGTCTATCAGCCTTCAGCACTCGGCACGTTCGTTTCTAATTTAATTCCTAATTGACATCGGCAGACAGCTCATATGCCACAAAGGCTACAGTTTTCTCATGAGCTCTGAGTTGTCAGAATGAAGGATGGAGGAAAAGGAGTTGAACTTAATCAAAATGAACATATAACCTTTCCCATTAAATTGGAGCAAAATCCTAAATCAAAAATGATTTGTAAAACCTTCACACTGTTCTGTTCTCATGAGTAAAACCTGCTGTTGGACCACTTGTGCATCAGCATTAAAAGAATAGTGAGAACTTTGAAGTAGTAGAATATATAGAGCAAAGAGGAGAATTTGTGCATAAATCTCACTTTTATTTTACTCAAAGAACCTGAAAGATACAATATTTTTAAATTGCATGAATCCACATATCATGCTCTAGTTTTGACACAGGCATTATGTATAATTAGTTTTAAAATTAAAATATATTTGTTGTGTGATATAACAACAAGGTCACTGCTTCGTACATATCCATAAGTTATCTGTCTTGTTTTGTTTTTTTGGATGTTAAAGCAGTAAAGCACAGCCTTTTTTTTTTTTTTTTTTTCTTTTTTTTTTTTAAAGGAATGACAGTGCTTTATTTGCAAATAATGAATCCATTTTGTGAGCACAAATGTCCCACTGGCACAGCATTATCCTCCTTCAGAATAATGGGTTCCAGCTGATTTCATCATGAGCTTTTATTGAATGCTGAAAAGATTGATTAAAACACAAGAATTACTTGCCTTGTAGCGCAGTTGGACGTATTGATTTTTGCGGTGGTAAAAGGGAATTCCTGCTGTGTGAGGACTCCTCCACAGTGCAAGTTAGTACTATATTACACCCAAGTTATTAAAGAAACCCCTTAGGGAAAAAGAGAGTTTTGATATGATTAGCTTGGCAAAATAAACTGTCATTTGTTGGTAGAAATGTTGTGTGCAGCGAACTTTTTTTTACAGCTATAATAATAGCTGTTAAAACCTTTTACAGCAAAGATGTGAATTTGAGGGTACACTGGACTACTATGGATATTTTCACAAGCATTAATTTTGACTAGTATTCACCAGAATAATATGTAAATAATATCTAGTAGATATATTTTATTTTGGTAAAGAACCGACTTTGGGTAAATAATATAAATACTGTCTACACTAGAGAGTATTTGGATTTCCAATCAACATTGCTAAGCCAGGCCCATGGGTGGGTTTTTTATTTCTATAATTTATTGATTACACGTTTATAGATCAATAGAAACTGAGTCTTAAAAACATTATTCATGTAGAAAAACAAATGTAAAGCCATTTTTTGAATAGGGAAATAACAGGAATGTTTTATGTGCAAAGCAGCATGAGCTTTAATGTTGCATTTATCTCTGGGTAAAACATGCTGTAAACACAGTAAAATATGCAAGAAATTACTTGCTTTCTTTCGTCCTAAACTCTTCAATATCTGCACTGTTTACAATATTTACACAAGCACACTTGAATTGATGGCTGATTAACAGGATTTTTCTGAACTGCAATCATCTTAATCAGGTGTGTCAAAGCAGTGAAATATTTAAGACATGTAGAACAGTGTGCCTTGAGGTCCAGGGTTGTGAAACACTCATTTTTTTGTTAATCATATGAGTTTGTTGCTTTTAAATGTGTCACGTTCGTTCTTATTTTTTGGAGTTTTGTTTTATTTTTATGTTTGTTTTACATCTATATTATAATATACCCGATTATTCTTCCTAGCCAGCTGCTGGTGAGCCTACAACAGGTAATCGTACAGTAGCTTAGTCTGTGTTGGTATGAGCCTGAGTGCCTTCTATTCCCTAAGGGCTCCTGTTGGCTAAGGCTCTGTTAATTTCACAAACCACCTCGGCTATCTTTTCCACTGCTGTCATTAATCATCTCTCTTTTCTCCGTACCTTTCCTCCTTTCTCCTCTACTCTACTGCGCTCCCCCACACCTCTTTTCCCACATTTTCTCTGTTATTTCCCTGCTCCACTCCGCATCTACTCTACTGCTGCCGTGTTCTCTGGCGCTTTGTATAAGTGCTGCAGTGATGAGATAAGACCAAAAGGGCCTAATGGCTAGAATGCAACCCAATTGAATTTTGAATCAACTGCATAAAATTAACTAGTGAATTTTCTGTTAGACTGCTGAGTTGCAGTTATAAACTATATAGTGTCGGGTTTTGTTGTTTTACTTTTCTGATACAACTTCTAATTAAGTTGTAGCGCAAAACAATCTCTGTTACAGATTAAATAATGAGGCTCCAGACAATTTTGTCCTCATTTTAATGAAAACACACAGGCATGTTTTTTTCCTCAGGTGAGTTTTACATATTAGACTGATGTAAGATAAAATGAGTATCTTAAGTCTGAACGATAAGTTCACAATTCCAAAAAGTACAGGACGTACAGAAAATTGGAATCTGAATAGCTACTGTAGATTTAAAATATTTACAAAAAATAGGAAAAAAAAGCATCTCATGGGCCATCCAGACATGAAATATGGGCAATATGGCAAGAGTCACATTCTGAGATGAATTATTCAGCTGCCATATTGGAAAAATTTGGTCTGGACTCTGACTCCCTCATAGACCCATATGTCATCATATCTCCTTCTGAGAAATCTGTAAATTTGTTTGTTTGCTTCTTATAGACCAATATTCATGCTGAATTGACAGTTTGATAATACAGAACGAGCTTCAATGCTACTGTATGTAACTTTTGAGCCATGAAAAGCTCAAGCTCCTCCACTTCCTCCATGAGCTTCTACTGCTGTCTGAATATGTCACAAAATTCCTATATTGACTACATAGCTTCTCTCGCTTTTTTGTCATGTGATTTTATTATTATAAACTGAATATTGATTAGCAATTAATAACTGATATCATTTAAGTAGGAGGAGAAGAGTCTGGCAGACACAGATTGCAAATGAGTTTTCTGTTTCTGTCATGCTAAGAGTAATTTTAAGTTTCACAGTGAAATTCTTGGACACATTTTAAATTATGAAAATGTCATAAGACTTGCACATCTCTTGGAGTCCATGATTGCTGACACTGTTAAATATTTTTTTCTTTATTTCTCACTTCACCTAACATTTATTCTGTAAAGCAAGAAAGCAAGAGTTTCTGAACTCATCTTGACCTACTACCTCAGAGGAAATGTACACCTTACTGTGACATTTTCAACAGAGGTAGAAATCAGTGCCTCGTAACTGAGTGAAATGTACCATGCTCTCACAGTAAGGTGCCTCACAGGGATGTTTAAGTGTGAAAGGATCTCTACAACTGTTGTTTATCTTCAGACACTGGGGTAAATATGAAAGGTCATATTCTCATACGCCACAGAGCCCAGCAAGCATAGCAGCAAAAATGAGCTCCTTGCATGCCAGCTTTCCAGGACGTGCACAAACTCAGTTTGGACTGTTTCTCATCAGGCTGCGAGTGAAAATTCAAACAAAAAAAGAAGAAGAAAAATCACCTATCGCTTTGTAACAATTTATATGAGAATACCTTATTAATTTATTGTCTGCTAAAACTCATACTTCGAAAAACAGTTTACATGTATAAAAATGGTCCTAGCATCAACATGTATGAAGTTTTATTGTTCGATATTTTAGTAACTGCCGAACATTTTGCGTCTGATCGTTTACCTTATGATAGAGAATCCCATCCTTATCAAACTTCCGATGGTATTTCCTTTTTCCAATTTAAACAAACTGAGGAAGTGCAGGAACCTCCAAATTTTTATATGGACTCCACTTACTGTGTAAAAAACCTGGTGCTGTTTCGATTATTTTGATGATAGCACTGTGCTAGAATGACCAAGAAGCCACCAGAAACAATAAACCAGTGCAGAGGATGATCCTTGCCATCAATCTGAAACCATGCTTTTCAAATTGAATCTAGAAATGTTCGTATGATTTTCATCGACCACCTGACAGATGTAACCACATTAAAAAACACCAAAGTAGACATTTTAAAAGGTTGTGAGGTTATAATAAAATATGTTCTACCAGAGAAACATAAGAATAAAAATGCTTAAAGAAGATCAACAAAGATTCTATAAAACAAAACATCAAACTATTAGCTTTCAGACAGACAAACGATCAAATGTTTATACTGACAGTCTTCACTGACCTGGAAGATCTCTACCTTTTTCTCTACCTTCTACCTGCATCACAAATGGGACAATAGCGAAGGCACTTCCCTTATGTACATGCCTTATCCGCTGTTGTTGGTGCTTACAAAGTGCCACTGCATGGTGTCCATGGCACCCTGCCTAAACAGCTAATGAGGTCAAATGACAAATTACACAGTTGGTTTAACCAAGGGGAATGGGACTTCATACAGCGAACAGATTGCAGAGGGCATGTTAGCCCAAATAGAGTGAAAAATCATTGCTTGCTTCATGCTGAAACTAACGGACAGGGTGCTGAAAAATGGATGTACAATGGCACACTAAATTCCTCCCAGAGCTATAGCTAGAGCAGAAATCAAGCATGACAATTTAGCAGATACTTAGGCCCATGGACGGTGCAGCTGCCCTTCTTTAGAGGAAGTAATTGCTGGATGGATAATACCTCCATGATTGACAGTTGAGCTGCACCACAAAAAGAAAGTTAAATGAGAAGCAGCTTAGAGAAAAAAAAAAAAAGAGTAAGTGGTTTGATCGTTTCAAAAGAAGATTTTCTCAAAAGAAACACTGGAAGTTAATCAGACAAACAAAGGAAGAAACAACCTGACATTGAGAACAGCTGGTAAAGTGTTGGTTTCCAGGAATGAGTAGGTTTTTCTTGTTTTTACCCTAGCTAATTTGCCCTCTATGATAACCAATGAATAAAAAACTGACATACAGATCCCTCTGCAAAAACTACCATACAATGTTTTATATACAGAGTTCGCCACAATTGAGCTGCTTGTTGATTAAATGCTTTGCCAGGAAAGCAGTCTGAAAATATACATTGTCAATTCTAATCTATTAATGAAGGGTTTACAACTCAAGTCCATCATAACCTTGCTTCATTTAAACTTAGAGGCTTGCCAAGGAAAATACTAAACAGAGAAGCATCAAAGACACAGCTCTGCAGAAATCCATAATCAATAGAAAGA
The DNA here is from genome assembly GCA_903066825.1 of Alfaro cultratus. NCBI lineage: Eukaryota > Metazoa > Chordata > Actinopteri > Cyprinodontiformes > Poeciliidae > Alfaro > Alfaro cultratus. The sequence goes on from CAEFZX010020251.1 coordinate 20,224, forward strand.
CAAAACAATTTTAGTTCTGAACTTTTCAAATGTGGCCTTGATGTTGTTGTGGCTTGATGTATCAGATGTCCTCCCTACAGTTTACCACAAACCAAATGTAGGTGCAAAGTAGCCGAGTCATTGCCTTCCTGTGCAGTTAGGCCAATCAGTGAACAGGAGAACTTGTGAATGATGATGTTGATTTTCTTCAGTGTTTTAGAATTGTAGTCTGCTTGGAGTTTTAGCACACTGCGTCGGTCAGACTTTCAAAATGTTGAATTATCAACAGCCACCATATACAATGGTATTTGACTTAGTGAAAACTAGAAAACACTGACAGAACAGATGACAGAATGGGTAATTTAACAAAAAGAGCGATTGAGGAATGCAACAAACTAAAGCGCTTAAGTACTGAAGGAGAAGTGAAAGTGATGAAGAAACCAAAGCAGCTAATCAGATAAGAATGGAAAACAGCTGAATGAAAGTGCAGGCAGAGGGAAATTAAAGGATAGGAAACAGCTGAGAAGGGAGCGAGCCAGAAGGCTGAGAGAAAGGTGAAAGATAAAGAAAGCAGAGAAATTAAGGGAATAAACTCAAAAAGGCAAAATAAACAGAAGGAATGATAATCTAAAGAGAAAACTCCAACTGTACAGATAAGAGTTAAAGCATGAAAGTACTAAAACAGTGGAATGAGCTAAAATACAAGATATAAGTAAAAAAACAATAGAGAATGGAAAGCCAAATAAAACTGAAAGTTCAAACACCTGCAGATTATTACAAAAGGATGCTATAATAAGGAATTGTTTCTCTACTTTTTAAAATCAAATTAGCTTATTAAATTATTGATCATTTCAGAAATCCAGCATAAGCATTAGAAATAGGAAATTGCTTTTTACTGTGCGTCTGATTAGTGATCACATTTACATTATTGTCCTTCACAAAATAATTACACTAATGTCCTTGAAAAGGCACAGCACTTTTTTTTCTTAGATTTATGAAAATATATTTTCCTTTTGCTGGTATGATTACGAGTGTTTACGCACATTTCCGTTTGTTTTATAATTGAAGACACCTTAATGGTTTTTTGAGAGCATTCAAGGAAAAAAAAAAAAAAAACAGAAGGAGAGAAAGTGAGAGACAGCAAAAGAAGAGAGACAGAGCACCAAGGGATTTGAAATTGGATTAGGAATTTCAAACCAACAAAAACGGCTCAGCAAAAATGATGCCACAGGTAGTTTATGAGACTATCATCTGATGGCATTTTTTCCTGCTGGTGCTAAAGGTGCACAGCCAGGATAAATGCAGTCTATCAACACAGACCCAGACAACTAATGCAGCATAAAGAGCAGCACAGACTTTGTTCCATATCTGCAAAAAATAAAACAAAAAACAAAAGTTTCTTGGTGCTACTTGGTGTTTTCTTGGTTCTACTTAATTAACAAGTAGAACCTCTCTCCTTTATTTTTTTTTAGGTCAGCACATTGCTTGATGCATCACTTATAGGGTTAATTCGAGTCCCATTGGCTAAGAGTTTATCCGCTTTAAGGGTGTCCCCTGTTACATTGACAGAGGAAAACTGCCAGAGTCACACTAAAGGTGCATACTTAATTTACTCATCAGACCTTGGTCCAGGCAACTGGACACAATGACAAATATTTGTACTTTTCTGAAAACATAACAGATTAGATCTAAGTGATCTTCATCAGTTCTAATGTCTAGTGGGGCTTGAGCAAATCCAACATATCCTGCATGAAGGAGACAAATATTTTTGGAGAAATTAAACAAGTGATGGGGCACAGGATGTGTAGTGGTTCCCTTGTGTGCTGGATGCAAGTAAAACATGTGATTTCGAGATAGATGCATCCCAGTTATATTCAGCCAAATGATGACTAACAATCTTGACTACCCAGCAGATTTATCTGAATTTATTAAAGTAGAGAAAAGGGAAGTTGGTAGGAACTTTTGTTCTTTTTTTGTATGTATCTGAAGGAGGGCTTAAATCCCAAGTCTCTTTAAATCACTGTCCATAACAGATGAAAAGAGCTCTGAGATTCCCCATATGTATATTTAAGTCAATGATGTACACCTGCAAAGTGTACATCATTGCTGTATTTAAGAATACAATGTAAAATTGAAATCTCCTGGGTATGAATTTTACTATTAAGTTTATATTTTGCAAAAAATACCACAAGGATTTATGAAGGCAAAGTTGTTGTACTCCAACACAAAAACTTCCACTGATCAAAACTGGTGATGTAAAACCAACCAGTATGTGAAAAGAGAGACTGAAGCCAATGCTGCGTCTGCAGCAGGAGTATCAGAAGATGGATATTGTCTCCTGAGTGCCAAGACTATTTTTGGGCTCCCAAGCCCCTGAGTTGTCCCTGAGCACCCTCTGATCAGCTTTGTCATCAGGTGCGAGAGCCGCTGCACTCAGAGAAGGAGCATATAGGTACATTCTGACATGATTGTCTTGGGAAAGTAATCTCGCAAGTTTGAGATAAAAAAAAATAAATGTAAAAGGTGATGGTTCTCATCCAACATCATTAGCCTTCTACTTTTTAATGTAGAGTTTATAAATGTCGAAAGTACACTATCCATGCAAACCAAGAGCCGAGATCTTGCAAAGCTAAATTAAATGTTTTATGATATGTCCCAGAGAGGCTGTATTGACAAATGAAACTGACATATTCGCACTGCTCTGATAAATTAAAGATCTGCTTGTAGCTCTTGTTTATAAGAGCTGAACTTCAAAAAGCAATTTATTTCTATTGCTTTTCCCATGTTTGACCATGCAGATAATAATAATAAAAATTAAAAAAAACTCTTATGTGGTTTCAGCAAAATTTTCCTTTCAAAACTAAGTACTTTTCCAGACTTTTTCTTTTTAGTTGTACAGGAATAACACTGATGGAATAGTGACAAATTATTCACCTATTATTTTGTTTGCTGATCTGAATTTTCCAGAAATCACAGACAACTGAAGTTTACTCATAATCAAGCAGGATGGTAAAGGCTGTTCCAACCTTTTGTTGGCATCTCAATCAGTTTAGACCAGCTCTCTCTCAAGATTTGTGTATAAATTTGCCAAATCTGGACTGGATTACATTTAATACAAATGTTTTAAGGACAGCAGTGCAAAATATTGTATTTGTCAAAAGATCAGATACTCAGTTGAGATTGCTTTTTTTTTTTTTTTCATTATTGCTTGTGAACATAGTATTTTCTTCACAAAACTAAAATGCCAAAAATTAAATCTTGCATAACATACAATGGTTAAACATGTCATTTGTCTTGTGGAACCCAAAATGACATTCCACATATTTTGTAGTGTTAATATGCAGTATGACTTTCAGAGCTATTGCAACAACAGATTTAGTAGTTTCAACTCTTGGAAGGAGTCAACACCAGTTCTGATAAGGATCAAAAAGACTTGCTATTATTGAATTACCACTATGAAATCTCAGACCTCATAAAACCTTGCAACCAGCTGGATAAATATTTTACTTCTGGTGTGGCAAATCTTAGATAAAGAATGTTATGTAAATATAAATCAATGTCCTTGCAAAATGCATTGTCCCTATCTAGTATCAATCAGATTAGTTTGCACTTTATTATTGTGGAAGTGAAGGAAGCTGTAATTTAACCCACAAGTTTCTAAATGCAACAAAAGCACTCTTCCAGAGAATTACTATGTCCAAGCACAATAATGAAAAGTTGAGTGGAAGAAAAAAGTGTGGTATGAATATGCACAAGCAGCAGGAACAATTGTGAAGCCTGTCCAAGAACTTTGTGTAGATTAAAAAGGCATGGAGTGCTTTATGAGACAGCACACACAAAGAGATATCCTCAACACACACCTAAAACAGGGGTAGTGTTTCAATACATATCATTGGGACAAATAAGTAAAAGGACTGGATCTGCTCAGTGTTTCAAAGATGTTTTTTTTTTCTTCTTTGTTTTCAGATGAATCACACTTGAAGTTTTCCCAGTCAGTGATGATATGGGGAGCCATTTCATCCGCTGCCATTGCTCCACTGTGTATCATCAAGTCCAAAGAGCAGTCATCCACCAGGAAATTTAAAAGTGTGAAGCGCTTTTAAATTTCTTCTGCTGACAATCTACCTCTGCTGACTGTTGCTTTTATTTTTCAGTAGGACCTTGCACCTGTCATACAAACAAAGCTACTTTCTCTAATGTTTCTGGTTACCACTGCTTGCCTGACCAGCAGTGAAGACATGCTGACGCACAATCACTGCAACCTGGTCATCTTCAACACCTCAACACAGCCAAGAGGCTCCACTGCCTTCATGCCTTCAGTAGTCCAGGAGTTCATGCATTTTTTTTTTATTTATTTTTTTTTTACACTAGTTCTTATAAAATATTAAAATGTTTGGAGACACTGCCTGTCAGCTATAATTATCCGCATAAACTGAAATAAAAGGTTTAACTTTAACACTGTGACGGATGTTTATGTATAAGACGTTTTTTTTGTTAAATTTTATGATATTCTGATTTGCTGAAATGCATCTGCATTACTTTATTGTTACAATTAAGCTTAGAAATGCGCTATCACGTTCAGCTTTGATTTGAAGACGGAATAGTTGTTAAATGATTATTTTTTTTCAATGATAAGCAATACAGTATATACACAGTACATATACAGTATTTACGTGCATTTTCGTGGGGTTTATAGCTCACTTACGCACTGCGGTGCATTATTGTTGTTTTTGTTTTGTTTATCAATTGTTTCTCGCGCGTGCAGCTGATCCCGCAGCATGCTGTGGTAGAAGTTCACAAAGCGCGCGTGAAAGGCAGCGTGGTGATCGTGGCGCATTGGATCTTTTAACAGTCGGTGCCAAACGCAGAAACGGAAAGAATCGAAAGGAGGAGGGAGATCCCGCATTTACCCCTGCTGACTCTCCATTTGACAGAAGCCAATGCAGAGAGGCGCACTCAGATCACCACAGACAACCTTCTGAGAGAAAACGCCGCATGAAATCCCACCTATTATGTAGGCTACACAACTCGTTTGCCTTTTTTTTCTTTCCTCTGGACAATTTTACGCACCCCAGAGGACTAAAGAAAACGCCGCAGAGATGAGTGTTGCGCGGTCTGGTGTGCTTCTGAAGGATTCCCGCTCCTGATATCGGGACCAAAGAGGACAAAACGAGGCTTTTTTTTTTCTCTCCCTAAAGAAGATCGCAAATGTGGAGCGATTAGAGAAGGGCTGATGAAGGGACTATTAATCCTTTCAGTGCATCAAAAGCACCAAGGGGCATTAGAAGCGTTTGGATGGAAATCGGAACTGTTTTTGGTTTTATATGAAACTGGTGATTAATTCTTATGAGTTTTTTTTTTCTTTCTTCTTCTCTTCAACTTCACAGATTTAAGGAGGGTTTTTTTCTTTCTTTCTTCCGATAAGAGGTTTTATAAAAGTGTGAATTAGCAAGAAAAATCTTTCTCATCTTTGACTTTTTTTTTCTGCAAGTATTTCTAAATCTAAATGGAATTAGTTGAGTGTGAAGCCGTTTGTGAAAGAAACAGACATGGTACATGGGCACAGCTTCCTTCACGGTAAGTCACTATAACTGAAGCACACTTGCTCTGTATGTCTTATTTTTTTCTTTATAGCCTTAACTCAATTGAAAGGGAACACTAAGTATCCGAGCAACAAATCAAGCTGAAATCATTTCTTAGCAAAATAATGGTAAGGCTCTATTTTGCAGCCTGCAATTTTACCAGTGAAGGTCATAATATAAGTTCTTGCTGCATGTTCTTTTGAATGTTTAAAATTAAAATCAAACAAGTTCAAAAGAGAAATAATTCAGTTATATTATTGAGCATGTCTCAAACCTATGTTTTGCTTATATTTTTGAAAAATCATCTTTAGTGTGTAAAAAAATGAAAAAAAAAATAAATAAGATTGTTCACATTGCTGAAGTGAGCAGAATTAGGAATCTGAACTGTGCTGTCTCAAATCTAAAAAAAAAGAAAGAAAAAAGGGGGAAAAAAAGGAGCCAAACAATAAAATATGTATTGTTTTTTTTTCTGATCTTACAGTTGTGGCAAGTCTACTCGTACTCGGGTTGTCTGGGGCAACAAAGAAGGATACGGCTACAGGTAATCTCAACAGCAAAAATCTTTTTTTATATATATACCCCATTTATATGGTCCTTGCAAACCTTCATTTATTGCTGATTTTTATTTATTTATTTATTTATTTTTTTATGAATCTTTAGTGAAAAACAATTCTGGAGTAAAGCCTGCAGATCAGTGTGGAGCGTGGGTAAAAGAAGCAGAAGGAGGACTCTTCACCTCCCCCAATTACCCAAACAAATACCCCCCCAACACAGAGTGCGTTTATATCCTTGAAGGTGAATATGATCATGACACACACAATAGCAGAAATAGAAAAGACCAGGTGTTTTAAATGTGATACCCCTCTCCTCCCCAAATAGAGCACTCCTACAATTTTTATTTTGAGTAAACGTCTAGCAAGACATGCTGACAGAGAATTGTTTTTAATGTAGAAAGGCGTTTTACCAAAAAGAGATACCATTTAAGGTGGGACCAGTGGGGTGTTATGTTAAAATTGACTTTTTGAGCATTATATCATGTTATAATGTAATTGGTTATTATTATTTTTTTAATCAAAAACATACCTGGTGGAGTGTTGCTTTGATTCTTTCACGTATGTTTGAGAAATCCTTTAATCTCTCATGGCAGCCATTTGGGGGTGCCTAATCGCTTGCTCTCACAAAGCTCCTCCTTGCAGTTGCCATTCCCAGCTGAGCTTCCACCCCACAGGGCACACCTCCCACACACAGTTTCTCCAGACTAGTAGCAGCAGCATCTGAAAAACACCTGGTGGAACTGTGTGTCTGCTGAGCTGATCATACAAACTACTTCTCAGTCTAATGCTCCTAAGAATGGTTGTAAACAATATAACAGAGGAGCAATGTTTTAATTACGTGCTGAAGGCAGAGTATCGGAAAGAGCACCAGCTTCTTAAAGAGACACAGGCTATTTTCAATGTCTCAAATTGCGATGTCAAGTTAATTTTTTTTTAGCATTTTTATTACAACTGAACATAACAGCTACTTGATTGTACTATAAAATGGCACTATGTTTGAGAAAGATACGCAATACCCTCCATTTAACTTCAGTCATGCCTGAAGATCCATTTTGAATTAAAATAAGGGTGTTACGATACAACCACTTCCTGTAACGAGATGATGAAAACATGCTGGGTTGAAAAGAACCCTGAAATATTTTTCAAAACTATTTTTTCTGTTTACACATGTATAGATGTGATCTGTTTTCATACAGATGTTTTCCTAATAAAAAAAAATTTCAATTTGTGTAGAATATTTCATTCTAGGTTTAAGTCAATTTATATTTGTCTAATTTTCAAATGTAAAGTACTGATTAATAAATATATATATGGCATAGAATTATCCATTTCAAGTTTGATCAGTTTAGGTATTTGGATTGGATGATCAAATCTAGACCAGCTTTCTAAAATAAGTGTCAATTTTCAGTACTAACAGTTAGTCAGTTGAATATATTCACTTTGTTCACAATTTTCCTTTTTTCTACCAAGTTCCCAAAATGCTACCACATAAACAATACAAGAGTGCTGAGCATTTCTTCAGCACTTTTGTAGACGAGTTGCAGCATGGCAACTCAAGAAGTACTTTCTGTCCTGCTTCAAGAATCTCAAACATGCAGGTTATTAATGTTAATACTCAGGTTTATATTCAGCATAAATAACTTAATTGAATACTGATTGGTGAGAAAGATTTTGCTTTGATGAGAAAAATAATTGTGTTTCACTGTCATAAAAAGCTTGTAGAAAATCTCATTACCCCCAAGGTACTTAAACAGCTAGAGTTTTTATCAATATCAATGAAAATATTGACAGTACTGTATGAAACGATACTGTGTGCTTATTACTTTTCAATTTATTTTCCAGCTCCCCCAAGACAATGCATTGATCTACACTTCGAGGACAATTATTCAATTGAGTCCTCTTGGGAATGTAAATTTGACAACATTGAGGTTCGCGATGGACCGTTTGGCTTCTCCCCGATACTTGGGCGGTACTGCGGTCAGCACAGCCCACCAGATATAAGGAGTAGTGGCCGGTACCTGTGGATAAAATTTGTGACAGATGGAGAACTGGAAGGGGTGGGATTTTCAGCAAGTTACAACTTCACAGCAGGTATGTGTTTGTTTGTTTTTTAAGCATTGTCATTTTTCATAATTGTTTTGCTGCTTTTATTTCCCTTTTGTTTATTGCTGGGTTCCAGATGACGTAGCACCGACGTCACCCAATGCAGATGGAGGGCCGGAAGTAAATGCAGACCATTTGTTTCTGTTGATCCAGCATCAAAATGTCTAAAGTCTGCGTCCTGTATGGTTGATCCAACCATTTTAATAGAGGGAAAGATAAACGGTATTTTCGTGTTTTGAAGGTAGTTGGTCACAAGGGAGTTAATTTTAAAAAACTTAACGAAAAAAGAGGATCAACAATCTACAGCTAAAAACAGGAGGTGCGGAAACTAACAATGCCAGAGTTTGCAGTGCCACTTTCTTACAGTTACCAATCCATTGTTTAAATTGTATTTTCAGATATTTTATGGACAGTTACTTAGAAAGCCAAGCATTCATATGTAAAGTAAGATATATTATTTTTATGCCCTAGCGTGGTTGTCCTCAGAGTGCTAATGTTGTTAGCAGCTAGCTCAGTGCCGAGTCACAGACAGAAAAACTAATGTTTATTTAGTGGGACTTTCATGCTAAAAAAAATAAGCTAAATGTAACTTACCCAGCCATACAGTCACAGTGAACTGTGACTATTCCCCCAAATGACTCGTGTCTGGCCATGAAGTATATACAGTCCAGGTTTCTGTAGATCGGAGCAAATCATTGACCTACAATGATTCGCTCCAGCGTCCTACAACGACTCAACATTAACGTAAAACTCCAGTATGAATTTGGGTTTACAGAAGCTAAATAAATTATTTTCTAGCAGATCCAAGCTCAGAAATAACATGGGTTAGTTTGTTGTTAGCGGTAGCATCGTTATCATAGACTAATTACTTAAAATAGCACAATTCACTACTTACCTGGCAGAAACAAGTCGACGGCCATGTAATGATTCTTTTGATCCTAAATGCTTGACCCAACTTGAAACTAAATGATTGCATTCTCTAGGCTTTTGAAAACTTTCTTCTGGCTCGTCGTATAAAAGCAGCACCAGATAGTTAGTTATGTGGATCGCCTCAACGCCGGAAAATCCTCAATATTATAAGAGAAGTCTTTTTTACTGAGATAAAAAAAGACTTCAAAAATAAGATCATATCCTAAATATACGTGTATTTTTTCTAGATGCCTTGTCTGTTCCAGCCTATTTGGGGCATTAGCATACTGTTGTGATCAATTTTGCTTTGTTTTGAACAGGAGGAATCCACTTCCGGCCCTCCATCTGAATTTCACGCGTCATCCTGGTCAAGTGTCTGAAACCCAGCAATAGACTCCAAAAAAAAAGAAAAAAACAAACAAAACAGTCCCTTTGTTGCTTTTCTTGATTTTTTGGAAGACTCTTAATACTTTTAATTCATTGCTCAACCATTGGTACAAGTCATTGGTAAGCTTGTAATAGGATTTTCCTGTTACTTTCATATTTGTTGTTTCTGGCACTGATTGAGAGAAACATCACTATTCTCCAGTTTATAAAATATAAACTTCATTTTCCATTTCCGTACTTTGGTTATGTCTGACTTTTGCTTAGCTTTTCTCACTTGACAAAGTATGTGGTCTGAGGTAAACAAGGAGGAAAAAAAGGACGGGGATGAAGTGATGGGTGGGACTCATTTGGAATATCAGGCAGATTCTCTATTTTTTGCGAAAGGTGCTTATCTTTTGTCTTTCTTGTGAGTGAAGGCAAGGTTTTCTAGCCTTCTTTAAACCCATAGTCAGGGCAAAATGAAGTGAAAGTGGCGGTTCTCCACTGCATTATGAAGCAGATAAGAAACTCTGGAGAAGTTACTCCACACTAGTGTGACTGAAAAAGTACAATGAAAAAAAAATTGTGGTTTTGAAATTTTTTTGTCAAAAACTTGGTATAGGGCAATGTCATTGCCAGCTTATTACTATCCACATCAATCAGAATTATAGACGTGTTTAGCAGAGAGTTTGGTAATTATTATATTCCTTCACCTGCATTTTACTCAGTTAAAAAAAAAAAACAACAATTACATTTTTACTCTAGAGAGGCAAAGTGCCAAAAATCCAAAGGTTGTCTTTCTATGTCTCTTTTGCCCCTTCATGGGCATAATGCTATTGGGCATTAAGGGTTTGTCAATCGTTTATGTCATGAACACGCTTGGAGTACAAAGACCTTTTGTTCAATAAACATGGAATCACCTTCTGGCTATTGAGGAGAAAGCGGCTGAGTAGAACAGGGGCTAAAGATTTATTGGTAATGACTGCTGTTATTGAGAAATCAGAATGCCTGAGTCCTTTGTGGCAAATTACTATGAAGTGGCGCGGCTAGTAGCAATGAAATCCATCCGTTTCATGCAGCCCCAATAAAAGTCACAGTGTTATACTGCTGTGTGTTGTGTTTTCAAATGTGATTTAGCAGGAAGGCAAAGAAAACTTAAGTTCAGTTTAATGAAATTAATAAAAATCCATCTATTTTCTAGTTCATGAACAGCAGTGATAAATAAGCCATAACACTTTTTTTTCTGCAATGTGCATTTCAAGGATTATTTGTTCCCATTGCTTCTCTTGGGCGTCTCATTGAAAATAAATGATGAGAGAAATGAAAAGGGCCTCTCGCCTTGATAGAAAATATCTGTGGCGTATAATTTGCATAATTAAAGAAGATAAAAGTCTTGAATTCACTTGACTTGATACTCTGAAATCTGGGAATATGAATAGTGTCTTGCATCTGCAGCTGCTCTCTTAGCAACGCCTTTTCAAATGGTCCTGTGATGAATGGGAATGTAGTGGCAAAGAAAGGCGACATGAATCTGTACCTCTTAGTTTCTTTCCTCATAAATTTTAGAAACAAAGGGATTCTTTTTCCCCGTTTTCCTCCTTTTTCTTTAATTTCCAATTTTTCAAAGCTACACGCCCTTAATGACTTTAAATACCAAGTGCTCACAGTGGGCTGTGTTTTAAAATGCAAAGGTTTCTTAAAGGTTTCTTTGGATCTCCACCCCTTTAGTGCTCTACCATCCACCAATTACAATCTCACTGACAGTGTTTTGTGGAATATTTATTTTGCTGTGTTCTTCCCTACGAACATCTAACTTGAGATGAGATGTATATTCAGTTGGAGATTGTATCCTTATATTATTTAGTTTTCTATTAAATAACATAGACACATTGTCTGAAAATTTAAATATTATATGACAACAATGACAAATTTAAATTTAACCAGGAATGTCAGGCTTCTGAAAAATATGCTCATATCTCTGTTATCAGTATTTGGTTTTGCCTCCTTTTCCATGAATTACTGCATCAACACACATGTTTTGGTACCTTTGCCAATGTGGGCGGCCTATTCCTACTGGAAAATAAAATCAGCCTCTTGATAAAGAATGTCAGTAGAAGGAAGGATGAAGTGCTTAAAATGTCATGGTCAATGGCTCTGTTGACTGTGGACTTCAGAAAGCACAGTGGAGCAAGACCTGCAGATGACAAGGCACCCTAAGTCATCTCCATGTGGATTGTGGCCCTCTCCACTTTTCTTCCAGACTCTGGCGCCTTGATTTGCAAATGTTATGCAAACTTTACTTCTCTGTGAAAAGAGGACTTTGGACCACTGAACAAGATTCCAGTTTTTTTTTTCACCTTGGCCCAGGAGAAAAAGGATTTGAGTGAACTCGCATGTTTTAGGGACTGTGAATTAAACCACAATTTGCATAATTTAAATTTACATTTTTGCCCTTTTCTGCCATAAACATACCTTTGTTCAGTGATGAAAGAATTCTTCGAAATTTAAAACTTCAGTCATAAGAAGTCAAACATTACCTATAATTTGCACTAACAGCCTGTAACATTTTACAACACTAACTTGATTTAACCATTAACTTATTTTAACCAGCTCCTAGCAATTAAGAAGTGGAATAGCACATCAGACTATTCCTTTGGTCTTAGTTAATGTTATGTTTTTCTTGACAGACTTTAACTTCACAGAAAAACAAATGTGTTACATTATCTCAGGAACTTTTGTAAGTACAAGACTTGAATAAGTATGTTGAAATTACAGAACACAGGAACTGTGGTGGAAGTATGCAAGTGTATATGTGCGATCCTAGGGCTATTTGAACATTTGAAAAGCATAGTGCTTTTTAGGTTGTTCTAGAGCACTTTTACCAGAGAACTGTGTGGATGTTATATTTAGTAATATGTTCCAGCACCTTAAGCCATATTTGCAGAGTCAAACACTGCCACTACTAAAGATACCTCCAAGGAGCACTTTGTGAAGGATTTGGGGTGATATACAGTGACTTTCCCTGGTACTTTAAATATGATGCCCTAAATTCTACCTGTTTAAATAGTTTTTCTCTTAAAAATTTAAATCCACTTTTAAAAATTTTATTTAAATGGGTGATTAAAAGATATATATATATATATATATACATATATATATATATATATATATATATATATATATATATATATATATATATATATA
>CAEFZX010020254.1:0-13182 GCA_903066825.1 Alfaro cultratus
GCAGCAGCAGCAGCAGCTCCAGCAGCAGCAGCAGCAGCAGCTCCAGCAGCAGCAGCAGCTCCAGCAGCAGCAGCAGCAGCAGCAGCTCCAGCAGCAGCAGCAGCAGCTCCAGCAGCAGCAGCAGCTCCAGCATTGCTCTCACCATCAATTAGCCTAATTAAAGGCTCTGAACGCTCATTGACAGCAGGAGGCCCAGAGAGCCGGCTGAACTCAGATCCGGTTCTTCAGTCATTGGAAACAATATTCCTCCATTATGAACTCGTGTTTATAGATATTCAACACACAAACCTCTGATGCCAAAACTGAAGTGGTTTCAGCTCCACAGGAGCAACAAGCAGCAGCAGAACGACCTGCTGGTACAACGACTCAAAGAGCCACAAGGATCTGATTTACTCTCATTTTCACTTCTACCTACAATAAACACTAAATATTTAGTTATTTATTAAATATGCAAATATTTAATCCAACAATGTAAAGCTGAGCTCTATAAAACTGTCTTCAAATGCAAGTTATAGATCAACATATTTCCATGTGCATGCTAATTATTTTATTTACTTATTTTATAATTAATAAAACTATTATTAATTAATAATCAATTAATAATTAATTATTATTATTATCATTATAATTAATTATCATTTAAAAATAGTTAATTATAAAATATTAATTATTTATAATTAATAAAATAAGTAAATATTTTATATTAATAAAATATTTAATATTAATTAAATGTTTTAATTAATATGCAAGTCATTTATATTCAAATGACTTGCAATATCACACATGTAAACATATATTTTAAATATATTTTTTATTGCTTATGGTTAAATTTGTATTTATTGATATTTAACACATTGGATGGAATAGCTAAGCTAAAGCGCTAATCATGAACCGTAGGTACCGCTAATGCTAAGGTGCTACGCCAACATAGCACTTAGTAGATGCTAATGTGCTAACTTAAATCTTATATCTGCTCTTGAAATACTACAGCTCTGGAGCTCCAATTTACACTTCAAAACCAGAAAATCTTACCAACCATTTCTGTTCTAGTTTCTAGCACAAATATCTTATGACACTTCAAATAAGACAAAAACAAAACTAACGTACAAGTAACTTTTCAGCAGGTTTCATGTGATTTTTTTCCATGTTATGAATGAAATAATCTGCCAGTGGAATTAATACTTTTTATCGACATTAAGGATTTATTTACTTAAAACAAGCAAGTAAATTAGATTTTAGAATCTATTTGGTGAAATTAGTTCAGAAGCTAAGTGCGCTAAATGCTTTCAGAGTTAGCTAAAGTGTTAAGCTAAACGTTAGCTTTGCTATTAGCGGCAGCGTGTTATTCACTGGTAACATGTAAATCCTAAGAGGACACAATGTTTTAAATAAAAACGTCGACACCGTCATCCACAGGTGGAGAAACGACCACATTCCTGGAAATGATGACTTTTAATCCAGATTGGATGAGAGATTATGAAGAAAACAGCAAAACAACCAGAGCATCAATTTCCAGAGCCGTTCGGTAAAATGGACGGCGCCACTTCACCCGATCCCCACCTGGACTCCAGAACCAGGCCCAGGACTCAGATCAATCAGAGCTGCTGCAGGCTGCTGAACACCAGACGGATCAGAACCGTGGTCCAAACAGGCCGACCCGGTCAGAACCAGCACCGGCCGTTTGACACCAACCTGTCAGGCTGAAAAACACCAACAGCAACCAGCAAGGAGCCAAACATCCAGGAATAAAAGAACAGAGAAGCAATAAACCCACACACACATCCCAGCAGAACCAGTCGGACCTCGGCTCCTCACACACACACACACAGTGGGGGGGTTCCTCACCCTGGGCTGAGCTGTGCGCTCCCAGCAGCCAGCAGAGCAGCAGCAGGTAGACCCTCCTCATCCTCATCCCGGGAGCCAGCAGCCTCCAAACATCCCCAGTACATCCCAGCGCGCCCAGCTCCATGCTGCCCAGCTCCAGTCCCTCTGAGTTCAGGAGAAACGCTCCCAAATCCTGCAGAATCCACACGATTCGCCCCACAATCCCACTCACTTTCCCCAAAAAATCCTGCAGAATCCAGCTGTCAGGTGGAAACCATGAAGAAAAAGAGGCTGGAGGAGGAACAGGAGGCAAAAAAAAAAAAAAAACCTCTGATCTCCTCCCAAAAAAAAAGAAAAGAAATAAAGGATAAAATTCCAGCAGAGGAATCAGTTTTCCTGCGTTATTTCAGAGGGAGAGGAAGTTCCAGAAACTAAGAGGGCAGAGTCTCCATCATTCCAGATCAGCGCCGCGATCCGGTCCGCGCTGCCTTCCCGGAGGTCTGCTCCGTCTGCCGGCCAGGACCGACGGAGCGGGTCGCCAGGAGAGGAAGAGGAGGAGGGAGGAAGACCCTCTCTCTTTCCTTCAGATACATCCAGCAGAGAGAGAGAGGGGCGAGCGAGCCTGACAGAGCCTGGAGCCATTGATCTAAAGCGGAGGGAAGGAAAGCCCGGAGCTGGACCGACGGGAACGGAGCCGGACCGACGGAGCTCCAGGCTGGGAGCTGCTGGGACATTAGCTGAGCTGCACTGCCCCCTCTGGTCACTGAGGGAAATGCAGCGGGTTTACACTGGAGGATCTACAGGCGAATAACATTTTAAGTTTAAAACTGACATTTAGAAATGAATAAAATGGTGAGAATATGACTGAAAAATTATTGTTTTACAGGGTAAATAGCCAAAATTATTGCTGTTAATTTCAGATTGCGTAACTTTAGAAATGGCACCCACTGAAAAACAAACTGAACATCTGAAGACGCGACAACCTGGTTTTTGTCTCCGTCCCTCTGAATGTGAACCATCAGCGCCTCCATCCAGACCTTCAGCTCCTGATCAGCTGATCAGCACCTCCACACAGGTACCTAATTACTAGTTATCAGCCTGAACTGCTGCAGACTAAACACCACGTCTCTGTTGTTGTGTGGCCATGGATCTGTGTGTTCATCTGTGTCTTTGTTCCAGCAACAGAGCTTTCTTTATCCCACGCTGAGCGCTCTCCAAAAGGAACCAATTAGAGCACAATGCAGCTGATAGCATGTTAATTATCAGACAGCAGCCCAGACTAGGACAACTTCTGTCAGTCAAGCTGGAGGTCAGGCTGACGATTTACCCTTAAAAGGAACAAAACAAGTCCATTTCTCAAGGAATAAAAACTTCTTCCTTTTTATATCCAAACGAAAAAGAAAATCAAATGTTACTCCCAGAGATTTAAAACCAGAATAAGTCTTATAACACCATCTGTTGCGAATTTAACAAAAATAATTAAAATTTAAGAGAAACAAAGATGTTTGTCTACCTTCAACAGCGACAATTTGTGTTCTTTATCTCTTTGCATCACCCTTTGACGGAGGAGTTCCTCCAACAGCAAGACTTCTGGTTTGTTTTAGACACTTTGAAATAATTTTTGGTGTTCTAGTCTCATTCATTTACAGAACTCTTGATAGTTTTTTTGTTTCTCCTGCCCCTGTACTATTTCACTTGTAATTTTTGGGGGCTTGTCCGGGATCCTTCATGTTGCTGCATCCAGTCATAGTAAAATAAATACTTTTTCTTGTCTTCCTTACCATCTGACAGACCTCATCTTTTGGGGATCTCATCCAGGATTCTTTATGCACAGCTGGAGGTCAGGTCAACACAAAGCTGAGAGGCCAACTGTGGCCATGTGCAATCTTAGACTCAACCAAAGAAAACAGATTTGCTTCATTTAAGTAATGATAAATCAGATATGAATCCGATAGTTTTTAAAGCATCTGTAATCAGAACGGTCAACCCAACTCTGACTATCCTCCACAAAAGGACGTTGTCATTAGTGTGTTTTCTTTTAATTTAATCTTGTGACTTTCGTTGTCACACATCTTACTTACAACTTACAGACAGACCAATATGTCGATCGAAAACTTCCTCCAGTCGTCCTGCCGCTGTTTTTAAATCCTGACTGAATTCAATTTTAGTTTAAAAATGTTTTAAAAAAAGAGAATATTTCTGTTTGAACATGGATAAAAAGCTGATTTGATCTTTTTGTAATTCTTTTAAGATTAAAGATCTGTTCAGTCTGTGTTTAACACTTAAATGAGTTCACTGTTTAAATTTAAGTCACATGACGGAGATTTGAAGTAAAATGTCTTTTTAAATGTAATTTGATCATTTCAGTCGAGACCCACCTGCTGCAGCTCTAACTGGACGTCTCTATTCGAAGGAGTCAAATCTTCTGCATCTTTTTGTGTTTTTCCTGCTCTCAGGTCGGATTATTTCCTCCGCTTGTGTTTTCATCAGCAGCGCGGATCTGCAGAGCGGCCGGAGGGCAGATAATGAAACCTGACAATGAGGCCGTACGCGCGCTCGTCTGAGAGCGGATATTAATATCAGACGGGAAATTAAAAGCCTGGTTGTGAAGGCCGACATGCGCCAACATGCCGGCTCTTATTGGAAGAAGCTCCCTGGTGCTGAAGCTGATATTAAACATGTTCCTCCATAAAAACACGTTTTATTTAACTTTACTGTTGCTTTCGTTGATCTAAAACAGCATTAAGATGGAGCCGGCTGGTCTGTCAGGAGATAAAGTCTCAAAGTTAAACAGTAAAAATAAAGATGTCAGTTACTTTATGCTGCAAAAACACAAAATCTCACAAAGTATTTTAGTCTAGTTTTTAGTACAGGTATTTTAATGAATCTGAAACAAGACAAAACTAATTTACAAGAGCTCGTTTAAAGTAAATCATTTTTACAACCCAAGTTCATCCAGAGCAGCATCAGGATCTGCTCAAAGCTCAGAACTGATTTCATTCAACCTACAAACAAATATTAGCAGTAAAGATTCATCCTGAGGGGCAGAAGACAGTAAATAAATGTAGTTTCAGTGAAATCTGTGGCGCATCGACCTGCTGACTGACAGGATAACAACTCAAAGACTCTGTTGTTGAGATTCTTCTCATTAAGTGGAGAAGTGTCAGTCGGCGCCTCTTGTTAGTCTGCTTAACGAGGCCAGGAGAAACCAACAAAGGTCAGGCTTTGGGTTCGTTCCAGCGCCGCCAGATTCTGACTCAACAACTTCTCTTCATTAATTCCCTCAGCCAATCACAGCGCAGCAGATCCTCCACTCACAGACGAGTCGCTAACGACTCGTAAAGAGCTGAAGCTGCATCTTTAACGAGAACCGAGTTTCACTGAGACGTTACTGAGAAACAGGAAACATTTACATATCTGCTGAGTCAGCCAACGAGGCAAACCAGCAGCCATATTGGATTTTAAAGGTGCAGTACGCAACTTTTATAAACTGTCTCCATGTAGAGACAGTTTATGAGACAGATAATCTGACAAAAGATCGATCTCCACCTCCTTCCTGAGCTAATATAGATGTTAGAAGAACGGCCAATCAGAGCCAGGAGGAGGGGCTTAGCGCTGTCAATCAACCTCATGTACTTGCTCTGACATGAGCTAATGGCAACAACTCACTGCTAACCGCTGCTATCTGTGGCTAAGCTAACTAGCCTTAGCATTCATGATTGGCTATGCCAGCTGCAGCGTAGCAAAGAGAAAATTGTCGTGTTTCCATTAAGCAATTTAATGTCAAATTGAGCAACTCTATGCAGCTACACACAGCGATATTTACAGAAGTTGCATTTAGATAAATAGTCAATCCAAACCTCTCTTTCTTTGTTAATTTAATCAAATCTGCCTGAACATAATTTATATTTACATCAGAAACGGCGTTTACACCTGACTTAAAGCAAACAAAAGTCCAGATGCTAACCAGTTTTCTTCATTGTTACTCATGATTAGAAACAAACTTTCTTCTTCAAAACCCTTTATTACTAACTCACTAGTCTTACTCATATATGACATTCCTATTAATGTCTCCTTTTCTCATCAAAATGATTAGAATAAAATGAAACGTTTGTGCAGCCGACCAGAGCATCCTGCCACCATTTTTACACTGAAATCAACTAAATAAAAGCAACATTAGACCCATTTTGACTAATTTTACACAAATTAATGCATGCAAAGGTTGCTTTGACATCCAAAATGCCAGACTGGTCTGAAGAGCTGGACGTCATCAACATCTCAGAGTTTCATGAGGTTTGGTTCGTTCAGGCAGAGAAACAGGAAATGATCTAAAATAACCGGCTGAGATGAAGCAGGAATGGACAGAGACATTATTTCTATTAGGAGCGATTTCTCCACTGAAGGAAGAAAATGTTGAGTCCATTTCAGGTGAGATGGAATAAAAACTGTTGAACAGCAGCTCTGATGTGATCCAGCTTGCAGACGTTGGCAGCCTTCGCTTCCTCAGCAGAGGCATCCAAAGAAGCCAAAACAGCTTTTAGACAAATGAAAATAAAGCCGATTTCTCCTCTGAAGCCTTCAGCTGCTCAGCAACGACGCTTCAAACAGCAGATAATAATCAATCCACAGAAACCCATCAGTTTAAAAGGACAGGAAGTGTTAAAAAAGGTAAGATTTATATATATATATATATATATATATACATATACAAGTATTAAAGGCAATAATTAATAAAAACAGAAATAATCTGTAGAGAATAGACTCAGTGAGAGAGAAACAGAAATAAAACATTGTCTGAGTTGATTAAATCTTTATCTGCTGCTGTTTATGGATCGACTTTAAAATGGTTCAGATTTTAAACGAATCGTCACCAGAAGGAAAAAAGAATCCAAAGTGATTCAGATTCACTTTATTTTAGTAAATTAACAACATTACAAAAAAGAGAACAAAATACTCCTTTATAAACCAGGCGCTGACAGGTTCAGCTGTTTTTAACGTCCAGATTCACGTCTGGCTTCGATGAGACCGATCAGTCTGTGGACACTTTGGAAACGATCAGATAGGATTTAATTCCTCTTATAGAAGTGAAGAGATCGGACGATTTTGAAGGTGAAAAGATTAGAGTAGGGCGGTTCAGACTGCAGGCTCTGACCAGAACACCTTCTGCTTGTCTACCGCTTCCAATTCATCACCGAATCATTTCCTCCTGACTTCCTGTCATCAACAGGAACCTTTTCTTCTCTGGTTTATTCCCACTAGATCACATCAGAGCTGCTTCAACCCAAACCCAGTCCGTTAGTCTAGAAAGTCCGGTTCAGTTGGTGAGGTGTGAACGATAATCTAACTCTGGTTCACCTACAGACCTCGAGTGACGTAAACTCTGGTTCGGTTTGAACAAATATGTGAACTACAGTGCAGGGCATTCTGGGTAATTACAACCAAATCTAACATGCTAGCCTAGCGCTAGCAGGAGAAAAGGATCGCGGTTTTTAGCCAAAGACTGAAGAGAAATCCTCCAAACGCTAAAATCTGTTTTAGTTTCCATTTGATGAAGAAGGAAGTTGCTCTCAGTGTCTTCTTCGTTGGTTTTTGTGTGGTTTCCTTCAGTGGTTCTTGGTGCAGCGCCCCCACAGGCCAGGAGGGGAACAGGTTGGTTTGACTCAGAACCACAGCAGCTGGAGATGAAACCAGAGAAGGTCAGATGATGTTGGACTGCGTCCAGTCGCAGTGAGGTGAGCGGACGCCGCTGTCGGCAGGTAACTGCTCACCTGTCCTGTTCGAATACTTCTGCACCAACTCGTCACCGCGCTCCAACAAACACAAAGAAGTGAGAATGTAATGAGTTCTTTAATAAAGGCTAATTAATTGGATGGGTTGGTCCTCAGAATGACAGCGTTAGCACACGAGGAGTCACTTTAATTAGCTTCCTCTATCATCCAGACACAGACAGGAAGACCAAACAAAGCTGCAGAGAAAGATCAGCTTCTGGCTCTTTATTCAAATCAGGAACGAATTCAGCACTTCTTAATTAAGGGGCTTGATTTGGATTAATGTCTAGGAATTATTGCACATCTCAATATGTATGAATACAGCAGACTGTTTATGCTGCAACTTTTCTGCAAATACGGGCAAAATGTTCTGTAAGCAACAAAATGCAGAAAATCCATTTAAACGAAGCTCATTAGGAACAAAGTGAAGCGTTAAATGTCTGAATGGTGACGTGACTCTGGAGTCATTTCATCAGACTTTAAACCAAACCAAGAGTTCATTCAGCAGAACCTGAACAACAGAAACTAGCAGGAAAAACGTTCATTTGCATCAGAAGTTGTTTTCCTTCCACTGAATGATTTTTACCAGTGAGTTAAACACAGAAGAGTGAAAATATCTCAACATTAAGTTAAACTAAAGGCCTTTTTCCTGAGTCACAGTCAAATGGGACAAACTCTAAACATCTCTCTGGCTCCTTTAAGGCTTTAATTTTAGATCCATGAATTTAAGACTTTTTAATACCGAATTTTAAGACCTGTGACTCCACAGAAATGTACGAACGTCGTCCAGCCAACTGCTGATAAATTTGCACTTAACCAAGATAAACACAAATAAGCTAGCTAGCTAGAAGAGCATTTTAGCAGTGAGTTAGTGGTAGCAGTAGAGTCACAGAACGCAATGATCTTTGAGAGCGACTCAAAGTTTTGACTGCAATAAAAAAAATACACAGAATATAAAAGATTAAATAAACTAGCCACAAAAACAATATAAGACCTGTGATTTGCATATTTAAGGCCAACCTAGCTTTTAAAATGAATTTAAGACATTCTAAGACCTTTCCAGGATTCTTATTAGGGGAATTTAAAACCTGTAGTTCCACAGAAATCCACAAACTCGCTAGCAGTAACTTAGCAGCGAGTTTGTAGCCGCAGCTTCTCGAGTAACAGCACAATGAGGTCTGAGTGAGACTCAAACTTCTGCCTGACAGAAAAGTGCAGTGAGAAAAAAATACACAAAATGTGTCAAAACTGAAGAGGTTTGAATAACTTGATTTTTAAACAAATTTAAGAGATTTTAAGGCCTTCATGTAGATGCTTAAATTTAAGACTTTAAGGATATGCGTGTGGCCCAGTAGGACTTTGCTCAGATATTTACATCCAGCTGTAATAATTATTGAAGTTACATGTAAAATAAGTGAAATAAATGAGTGAAAATGTTTGTTTTCTGAGATTCCTCCAACATTTGATGCTTTCTAAGCTGAACTCTGGATCTATTTAAACCCAGAGGCGTGATTAGGTGCAGGATTACCCTCCATGTCTGTACGCATGTAAAGCTCACTTCCTGTCGGCAGTAATCGTGTTGGGCCAGACGGGTTGGATAAAGTTGGCTCGTTTGAGCCTGAAATCGATGCTGCGAGGCGTTATCAGTTTATTAGCAGTGTTGCTGCGCCTGATAAGGCTTTAATGCAGCCGCTACCAAACAGCAGCTAAATGGACTCAACAAGCTTCTGTTTGTGTCGGCAGGAAATTGGATGGTATCCGCAAAACAAAGAGCAGCAGAGAGGCGATGAGGAGGAGGAAGGTTTGGCTTCACAGCGGAGAGGAAGGACGAGAAAACTCAGGTCAGGTTTCAAAACCAAGAATAACAAGTTTATAAGTGATGTGCTGAAGAAAAGCATCCAGTGATCCAGTGACACCAAAGAGAAAGCAGTCATTTTTGCGCCGCCTACGCAGGTTCACCGCCGCGCGACTCCGGCGCGATGCTGAGAGCTTAAACAAAGTCCAAACCTGGATCCTGTTATTGTTGGAACAACTGAGAGCCAGAAATCCTCAGGTTTATGACGTTTAATCTGCAGGAGGAAACAGGATTTTAACCCACAACTACAGCTGAAACGATTAATCAGATTAATCATTTATATAATCATCAACTAATCTAGTAATCCTTCAGTTGTTAACTGGAGAATATGGACTCAACAAAGATGATTTGTTGAGAAAGAAAACATTCAGATGAACCCAAAACTGCATAAAACATATTTACATCTAGAATTGAACATAAAAACATTTCTTCAAATGATCTAGTGTTTACTAAACGAGGGATGTTCTTGCATTTTAGGCTGTAAAATGTTTAAAAAAAAATTTTTTAAATGAATTATTTGTATTTTTAATGTATCTCTAAAGTACAAAACAAGATAAAGTGGTTTAAATGAAAACTCTGTAGATTGTGAGAATCTGATTAATCAATACATTTTCAGAATAATAATTGATTACGGTAACCCTTAAAAGTTGTAGCTTCATCAGGTTCAGATGATGTAACAAACAAAAGAAATCATCCAATTAAGCATCTTTAGTGTCCAGTTATTATTCAGTTAATCCAACAGAACATTTTCCTTCTGGGTAAATTACTGCGAGTGTTTAGAGGATGAACATGTTAGCTTCTCCGTTAGCGCTAACGCGGTTATATTAATGTACATTTAGTGTTTGAACTATTAAATAAGCAGTTCTGAGAGGAAGATCAGTTGAGATGAAAACATTTCCAGATCCTAAACTCTTCAATCTTTATCTGCAGATCGATGAATCTGAGTTACATCTGCTTTTTACGTTTATGTTTAATAACCAGAAAAACACTAATCAGTAAAAGCTACAGGAGTTGAGTCTTGCTCAGCTGAATGTCCATCAGCAGACGGAGCGCACTGAGCATGTGCGGAGGCTCCTCAGTATTCTGGCTGCGGCGGCGGCGGAGCTGCCAGCGCCTATCGATCAGACATTTAGCTGAATGTTCTCATCGAACGGCGGCTGCTGCAGACCGCAGGCGCGTGGACGGACTGGGAAGCAGAGGCTCCCTCCCAGTGGGAGTGGGAGGGCGATCAACAGACAGGGCAGAGAGAGAGAGACGGCGGGAATATCAACTGACAGATGAAGCTCTAATCCAGAATCAGATGCACCAGATTATTTATTCTTCTTCTTCTATGAATCTAAACCATAGCTTGTTGACATGGCAACCATCTGATGCTGTCAGGCGCTCCAGTTACTGCCTGATGACACCACAGTGGCGCTCATGACGCCCCCTGCTGGTCGCCGCTTACACCATCACTGCTCCACATTGATTAAAAATAATAATTTATTCTGATAAATCTGGATTTTTTTACCCAACTGAGGAGGAGATTTATTATTTATTGTTAAAAAAGTTTGATTTATCACAATAACTAATTTCTGCAGTAATAACACCATCATCTGGATTATTATTTTTATAAATTTTTCCACTTTTTGTTCCATTAGAGTATCAATAAATATCAGCAAAGTAAAAAAAATATGATTAAATTCAGTTCTTGTGTTCAGATTAGTGATAAAACACAGATTAGTGTTGCAGCTTGTCTACGGTTTGATTATTCTCCGTTATAAGAACTGAATTAGGATCACTTTCTGATTTTAACAAATAAAATAAAAGCAAATTTTTGTGCAGCAAAGTCGGATTTTCTGGATAAACGAGGCGCCACGAATTATAAAAGTCATTAAAAGATTAATTCTTTGTTGTACTTAACATTTTACAAAGTTACATCATACAGTTGGGGGCTGCAAAAAAAATAAAAAAAATAAAAAAAATCAGTCCAAGGGCCACAAACGGCCCCCAAGCCACACTTTGGACACCCCTGATGTAAAACTATGAAAGTTTCAGAAATGTCACCAGAAAGGTTCTGAGTAAGGTAGCCTGGAAGGGTCAAAAAGGTGGAGCTGCTGTTTGAGTTTAATATCTACTGTAATCTGACATTAAACGGAACAAATTAATCCTGTTTGACGAGTTAAATGGTTCCAGTCATATTCATATAATAAACTAAAACATGAAACTCCTCCAGGTTCAAGGCTTTCAGAAACCGAGACGATTGATTCAGACAGACAGACGTCTGAACTCCAATCAGCGCCTGGGCGGATTTTCTTCACTAAATGTCAAGTATTATTAACTGGAGGCGACCGAGGCGCTTAAATAAAGATAACCTGGAGTCGACCACTGTTACTGAGGAGAGGATGATCAGGCCATCATCCCAGAAAAACCAAACACCGACTGGATGAGAGCAGCAGCGGCTCAGCTGAAGGTCAACTGTCAGTCCAGATAATCAGGAGAGTCTGAACACACACACTCTCTCACACACTCAATCAGCAGAGGCAGATAAATCAAAGACAGACAACTACAGTCAGCAGGTGGTGTGATGGAGAGGAAACTAATGGTCAGCTTCCTTCAGCTGGCAGAGTGTGTGTGTGTGTGTGTGTGGTGTGTTTACGTGTGTGTGCGACCTGCGGGTCAGATCTATAATGGAAGATCCTCTTCCCCGTCACACACACATCATCTGCAGCAAACGGCTCAGAGCGGAGACTGGACCCGACCGGACTCAGAGAATCTCTGCTTTACGTGCAGAAACAGGAAACAGTTTCAGACGTTACCTGGCAGCGGATCGTCCCAACGCCGCCGCGGCGCTCCTTCATGGCCGCGGAGCGCCTTCAGGGCTGCGGAGCTTTCTGGATGCGTTTCTGCCTGGACGGGTCCGATTCAGTCGGTTCCGCCGCTGGGAGCTGCTGACGACACGTTACAGAGAAATCAGCTTTAAAACGTGCAGAACCTCACTTCCTGTCAGACAAACTCCAGCCATCGTGGCTGGAAATACTGACAGCAGCCGCGATTCCATCGGCCATTAACCTAAACAGAATCATCCACGTAAATAAAAACTGCAAAAAAAACAATTTAACATATATGTTATGATTTACTTTTACAATTAAAATCACTGACTTACTGGAGATAAATTAAAAATATTTGCAAAGAGTTTTGCGATTTTTGGGCTTTTGTATGACGGTTAGTGTGATTTTCAGTTACAGCTGAGGGAAGTGAAGAAATGCTGCCCCCTGCAGGTGGGCGTTGGCATCTGTTAATGTTTTTGACCATTTTTGCAGAAAATTAGCAATAAACTCATGATTGTGCATTAGCATAAAAAAGTGTTTAGCAATTTGGCAACAAACAGAAACTGGTTTGACTGATAAAATAATATTTAATCACATTTATTTCAGCATTTCTCTGGAGTTTAGAGGGCCACACAAGAAGCTACGGCGAGCCAGGTTTGGCCCTCGGGCCTCCAGTTTGACACCAGTAGCTTTAATTAAATCCAAACTGAAATATAAGCAGGTTGTATTTCTGTATGTGTGACTGCAGACGGTCTGAGCCTCAGGAACCCGGATGGACGACGGCGGCTGTTTGTCAGCAGCAGGTCGACTGAAACGCCCGGGGCGTGTGTCTGCGTGTGTCTGTGTGTGTGTGTCTGCGTGTGTCTGTGTGTGTGTGTCTGCGTGTGTCTGTGTGTGTGTGTCTGCGTGTGTCTGTGTGTGTGTG
>CAEFZX010020256.1:0-62508 GCA_903066825.1 Alfaro cultratus
GTGCCTGTGACGCGGCAGTAACACAGCAGCAACACGGTAACACAGCACTAACAGGGCTGGTAAAAGTCACTGAGAGCCGTCTTCATCTTCCTCCTGTGCACTGAGACGTGTTAAGTTACATTAAACTTGCATCTTCCTCGACACATATATTCCACCTGTCTCACTCTTACCTTTTCTGCTCGAGCGCCCCTGGCGGCCGTTAGAAAAAATGCACAAATAAGCCGCATCATTGTATAAGCCGCAGGGTTGAAAACGTGTGACAAAAGCCGAGGCTTATAGTCCGGAAAATACGGTAGCTTTCTCTGATGTACATTTTCATGATTTTCTTGTTCATAGTCACAGAAATTCAGGGTGTGTGTGACATGAATTTTTCGTTTTAGTTTTTAGTGTTCGGCGCTTTTTTGCAAATTAGCCTGTGGCTAAAATAAAATATCTACAAAACAACAGTTGCTCTGTTTTTAACATGTTTAATGTGGTGTCCTTGATGAAAAAAAATGAATTGAATTGGAATAAAAGGTAAAGGACTAACTGTTTTCTCTAACAGGTAAAAAACCTAAATGATTCCTGGTTTTGCTCAAGGCCTTTCTGTTACTGAAGGATTTCAATAAACATTTAAAGTGTATCGTGTAGAAGGCTAGCAAATGAAGGTGTGTTAAAAATACTGAAAATTACTTTTAAATACCAACGGCATGTAAATATTTCTGCTTGTTGCTGCTTTCCCTATGAAAAAAAATATGAAGAAATACATCTAACTTTGACTAAAATAGAGCAACCAGTTACAGCCGCAGGTCAGAGACACAAAGAGTTACCTGTGAGTGGTGATGAAATAAAAAAAACACTTGGGTTATAAAGAGCTCTCATGATAACGGTGAAGCTGTTAGAGCAGATATGGGTTTGTGTTTGAGTCCAAAAAAAAATAAAAAAAGACGAAACCGCACCTTTTTTCTGCTCCTGGTGGCTGCCTGGTTTACAGGATCACACTCGGCTTTACTCAGCGTGAGCTGAGGGCCACTCAGCCCCAAAGTGCTCTTCTGACCACACAAATATACCCAAGTATAGCTTTAGGCATTTTTTTGGGCAGCTCCGAGTCAGACAAATATTTAGACTTGGACCGACCCGATGCCAAGTCAATGCAAACATGAGAGGAAAGATGATTTACTGCAGATTCGTATAAAAAGAATAGGAAAAAACCTGAAATAGTGCGCAAACCTGATCTACATGCCTGGCAAAATGAGACGAATCACTAAATTTAACGCGTTAGCCTTTGTGAATATGCAAAACATATGCTGATCATCAAAAAGAGCTCAGTACTGTAATAACTCACCCCCCTAGTGGTGATTTATTTTTAAAAAGTAGGCACAAACTGGCACACAGTAATGTCTGCGGTCACTGTGTTTGAAATGTTTTATTTCTAGTCAAAGATTTAAAGCATTTCAAGAATATAAGATAAAAATTTGATTAGAACTGTCCTCCAGAAACGTCTGTCCTGAGCTTCAGTTGCCGCCGAATAATTCCATTCAGTTTTTCTGTCCTCTCTCTCCTCTTTCTTCAGGCCGACTTTGTAACCGTCTTTATGTGACTCTGAAGGTTCAGTTCATCACTACTCCCAAATTTTGGGCCCCATCTCTAGTTTCTGTCTGTAAAAACTGACTCTAGGTCGTTCCTCTTTAGATCCAAAGATAAAAAACTTCAGTTTTGTTTCTGTTCAGCTGGAGATAATTAATTGGAGTCAAAGGAGGAACTACTGACATGTCAAACATTTTTATTGTACTTCTCTACTTTGTGTTATGTCGCATAAAAAAACACAATAACACAATTATCATCTGGATCCAGCACAGGGCAGATTCCCCAAGGCTTTTTAAATTACTATGGTGCAAATGTGTGAGTCAGTTAGCAGCTTTAGCAGAACCGGCAGATTGTGCCACATTAGTGGGAGAGTGGGGGTGGGAGGCTCATCGGCTAAACAGGGGCTTGCACTGAGGGCTCAGGGTGCGATGGTTATCCCTGGGATAGAATTACAGTGAGCAGTTAGGGGGCGCTGTTGCGTAGTGGGAACAGGGAGTGGATGGTTGTGTTGTCTAACAAAAAGCCTCCGTTTCTCCAGAAGCTCCGGGTTTTCTCTTCCATGCCCGTCCGCTTTGTTCCTGGTCACACCTCTCATCAGACAGATGAGATGGATTTTCTGCGCCACGTTCAGAAAATTTATTTGATGTGATATTTATAGAGTCACTGACTCCAACAAGAAGTTTTTTTTTTTTTCTATTGCCATGGAGGTCAAAGGCTGTGACACGCCTTTATTCCTTGTAAATGAGGAAAGGCGCTCAAAGCTGCAGAGTGTATCTTTTACAATAAATATGCTTTTTACACATTTGTTAGTTATTACTATGTAGTAATAGAAAATCCATGAAAAAATAAAATCAAGCTCCTCTGCCTTCTCTCAGTGCTAACTACAGAAATACGCTACTCAGTGAGAAACAACCAATCAGAGCCAGGAGGAGGGTGTTAGTGCTGTCAATCACTCACAAGTACATGCCACTCACTTCCTTCCCATTGCTATCTGCTACTCTACATCTGGTTTGCCACAACATAGCTTGCCACGAATGCTAAGGCTAGTTAGCACGGCCACCGATGAAGGCGGTTAGATGGTTTTTGTGAAACAGTGAGCTGTTTCTCCGCCAGTAACACATTTAGCAGTGCATACACAAGCTTGACTGGCAGAGCTAAAACCCTCCTCCTAACTTTGATTGGCTGTTTTTGCATTTCTTTAGATGGCAATAGTAGCTCAGAGAGGAGGTGGGGGAGATCGATCTTTTCACAGGTTATCTGTCTGATAACATTCTGACACGATTTCAACAAATATGTAAAAAAAATAAATAAAATCTGTTGCAGTGGATGTAGGAATATTCACAGCCAGACACATCAGTCTGTACAGCTGTGTTTATGCTCTGACGCAGATGTTTGAGTAACCAAAAATGTAACCTAATTAAGAGTAACCATCCCTCAACATATTTTTACTCAAACAAATGAAAAAAACTAACTGTCAAAAAAAGAAGTACAAAAGTACTTTTACAGAACTTTTAATCAAGCAAGAGCAACGATACTTCATAATACTGGTACTGAAGTACCAGCAAGGTGTAGTAAAACTACTTCCAAAAGTACTTAAAAAAAATATCCAAAAAATTACGCACTTCTGGTGATTGGAGGAGATAACAGAGTCTTCCACCAATAGATTTGTCTCACAGATTATTCTACGAAGACTGCAGAGTCTAGAATATTTTTAGAGTAAGCAACGCAGGGTGTTGAGGTGAGAAAAATACATGATCACAATATTAGTTTTTTAAGTGCATGCAGAGAGGGAGCATGTCAAGGCCTGTCTGTGTGGTAAGAGAGTTAACGGTGTCCTCCTTCTCCTAAAAGCATCTTATCTCCTCTCCCATCACGTCGACCCTGAAAGGGAACTGCTATTTGTTAGAAGAGGGGGCGAAAGGGAAGGAAGTCACGTTTGGAGAATATTTGTGGTTGTAACTTGTGTTCTAACGTCTCTGAATCAGTCATCACCAAACTATGTTTGGCTTTAGCAACAGTCACCCTAGAAATGCACAGATAAAACGTCAGCAATATATATAGAATTTCTTTTTGCTGTCACTAATCATAAAGTGTTCAATTTAACAACCTCCATAGAACATTTTCTAGATACTTATATAGAAAAAAGCACAGCTAAAATAAAAACCTTGTATTTATAAAATGTGTTTAATCTCTGACAACTTTTGGTGTTTTAGCAACGATTATCTAAATAAGTCATTTCTGTCAGTCTCACATCGTTGTGAAGGATTTTTGGCCCCTGCTACCGTCTTTCAGTAAGACTGCGCTCTGAACTTTGATTAGGCCATTCAAACACTTGTTTATACGTTAAATCCTTAATTAATTTTGCAATACAGGACCACATATCCAGGGTGAAACAACCCCAAAATGATAACTTCTCCACTATTTAGCATGAGCTGCTTGTGCTAATATGCTGTATTTTTTTTTTATTTTATTTTTAATTTTAACCAAACATGAGTTATGGTCTAGTATCTCTGCTTTGGTGTCATCTACCCTGTCTCCATGTTGTTTTCAGAGATAAGAGGCTTGTCTAGGTCATTCGTGTTTAGTATTCTTCTGATTGTTCTGTCACAATCTGTACCGTTTATCAAGCTAACTAGCATGTTAGCTGGCAGTCTACAGACCATCCGCAGAATTCTGCAGCTGGGAACTGTGGTAGTTGTTTGAACTGTTTTCTAACGGAGATATTTCTGTAACCCCTCACAGACTGACGGGGTTACAGCTCCATTTGCTCCTCTGTAGCCGTGGCTTATGTTTTACCACTTCGCCATTGTGTGAACACACACCAGAGTCTTGACCAGCAAACCTCCCGAACTCCTGAAATCTCATGTTGACGATCAATTATTGAAGTACATTTGATTAGCTGCATGTGGCTGCTACTTTACCTCACAAAAACCTTATTAAAGGGGCAGTATTCTATGTCTTCCATGCAGATATTGCCATTTTATAGCACAATTAAGTAACTATGTTACCTTAAGTTATTATAACAATGCTACATAAATCAAACATGACTTAAAAGAAATTTCACTTTGTAAATTAACGCTTTGAAATTGGGCCTCTGTCTCTTTAAAAACTCTGGCTCTTTCTGAAACTGAAAGGTGGAAGCGCTGAAGCTTAGAAACTGCAGCTCAGAGGAGGAGCTGCGCCTCGAAGGCGGAGCTAGGTCCAACCAGGAGTTTCGCATTGTAAATGGTTGCCATGGGAGATTAAAAGATTTCTTAAACAAGCATGAAGGAATCAAAGCAACAGTCCAGTTATGTTTTTGATGAGGGAATAATATAACATGATATAAAGCTTAAAAAAAATTTATAATACATAATGCTGCCCCTTCAACCAGCAGAGGTGTACTTAGTTTTCACGTGCAGATGTTTCATTTTGGCTTCTTTTTTGTTGAATAAGTGATAAGCCTGAGGAAACTTTGGTGACGCATCAGGACACTAAAGAGGGTGTACTTTCTTTTTGCTGATCCAGTGTCAGAAGCAGTTCATCTCCAATACTTTTTTGGAAAACATCAAAACTACTGACTGTTTCAATTTCAGTTGCTCCTGCAACAGCAACTTTACGCACATGGCCCAAATAACACACATAAGGCTCTGTTGCATGAAATACATGAAACGTAATGGTTGAAATTCTTTTTCAGGGTTAAATTCTGTTTGTAATACTTTAACACTGCACTTTCATGCGGTAAATTTGAACTGCGACCCGTTAGAGCTGAAACGGAGTGTTTTCTGGACTTCCTCTAAGCCAGAACTCATGACCAACAGCCAGTGATCTAATAAAGCCCTTTCTGCTCCGCCGCTCCCCGAATCACTGGAGGTGGCACGGCCAACAGGGTATCATTCCACTTTATGCAAAAACATTTGGTTTAGAAATTTACAGCAGCCCGTTACAGCATGTCAGCACGAAATCCTTAATGAGCTGCATAAATCACAGTCAGGCTAAAAGGAAAACAACCCCAGTGCTGGCTTTCTCATCAGGGATTCTTTTCTTGTTGATGTTTTTTGTGTCTCGGTAAGAAAATGTTTCAGATGTTCAGTAAGTCTACCTTCATAGTCAGACTACTGGCTGGCAGCCAGGCTGTGTTTATGAATGTTATCTGGCCGACTGCGGCCGGCAGAGCCAATGGTTAACCAGCCGCTGTGCAGCGATAGCCTTCAGGAAGCTGATTAGATACGCTGAGAGCAAATACAGAACCAGGCCGGCGCTCTCTGGCACCGAACTGCAATTAGACTCCCAATTATCAAATAAAAAACACAGGGCAGGAATGTGACTCCCACGTCTATTTTCAGCTATCTGAATGTGCCACTATCTGCTTGGCGCTAACAGACTCGGCTCAACATTTCAGCCTGTAATGGTAACTATTGATTACACTTTTATATTTATTCTGAACATGTTTAATCTGAAGAGATGGTGCAGCGGGATTCTTTGGGAAACCCTTCGTATCCATAGAGTTTTTTATTTTTATTTTTCTCACATAATCACCAAGGTTATTATAATTAACTAAAACTATAATGACCAAACACCGAAATCGAGAAAACATTTTCGTTAACAGCAATTAATAGAGAAAAACTGCAACTAACTGGAACTATATCGTTTGTTTATAAAACTAACTAAAACCTGCCAAAAGTATAGATATAATATTCTTCATTTTCGTGTTTATGAATCTATTCATTAGCCTTTTGAAGTGATGTGAATTTTTTTCAACACAAGTCAGTAATCCTATTGAATCTGTTCCCTGTTTTTCTAGATCTTTTAAAGGGGAAATATCATGTAAAGTCAACTTTTTCTAAGCTTTACATCATCTTATGTTACTCCCTCATCAAAAAACATACCTGCAGTGTTGCCTTGATTCTTTCATATGTTTGAGAAATCCTTTAATCTGCCATGGCAACCATTCAGCTGTGCAAAATGTCTGGATGGACCTAGCCCCACCTTCAAGGACTCAGCTCCTCCTCAGAGCTGCAGTTTTCAAGCTTCTGCCTCACAGATCAACCCTCTCCCTTTACTCCCGTACTCAACTCCTGCAGACTAGCCAGCAGCAATTAGCAAACACCTGGTGGAACTGCGTATCTGCTGAGCTCATTATACAAGCTACTACTCAGTGAAACGCTTGTAAGAAACTTTGTTAAAGGGTTAATACAGGAGCCATGTTGTGATAACTTCCTGTAGGCGGAGTTTCACAAAGAGCAAGAGTTTTAAAAGAGACAGAGGCATTAATTACAAATTAAATTTATTTTAAGTAAGGCTTCATATATAAAACATTTTATAACAGCTGAAGGTTCCATAGTTATTTGATTGGGCTATAAATTAGCACTATACGCCTGGAAAACACACAATACTGCCCCTTTAACTCGTCTAGCATTTCTTCGTGCCTTTCTGACCTCGGTTCACTCAGCAGTCAGGTGGAATTTATTCTTTAAGGCAGAAAAAAGAAGAGAGGAAGGGAAGAGAAAACTGAGCATGCTTGCTATGCTAACGCAAGCCCAACAAAACAAGCGCTTCAGCATCTTCCTCTGCCTCTGGTGTGCATGTTAGCGCTTACTCTGCGGTTTGCTTGGTGGCAGCTGGACTCAGCTGAATGTGTTCCCCAGATGTCTCCGAGCAACCCAGAGCGACGGAAACAGGAAGAGAAGAAGCATCGCGTGGGGACTGGACAGACTTCCACCCGTGTTCTCCAACGGGGACCTCGGCGTCCCGGTGGCCCCCGATCTCAGCGTGACGCCTCCAGCGTCAGCGCTAACAGGAAGCCGCGGCCTGCAGCGTCAGCGCCGTTCAGGCACTTTCACAGCTGTGGCACAAACACTAATCCTAGCACTGCAACAGCAAGGCGAAGTCAATTATTTTCATCTTCGCTGTAACTGGCTCCGACTCTCCTCCTCAAACGGTTTCCATGTCAGGCCGGGCAGCCATTCTTGTTTTCCCCCTTTGGTATTTGGTGAGCCATGCACAGCTCCTAAATTAGATGCTACAGACTGGTTTTACTGTGGCCTATCATCTCCCTTTGGCATCTTTGCAGAGCCCAAGGCCCGCTCTGCCACGATGAGGCGATGCTGCAAGAGGATTCTCTCTCTCTCTCTATTTCTGCTCCACTTTAAGTTCATTATTTTGGCTCCAAAGCCACAGCAGCTGTTTCATGAGGTGCTGCATCAAATGTACGTCCAAGACATATCAGATTTATCATCTCCTTTCCACAGGAATTCTTTTTTTTCACGTGACAAATCCGTTGAAAATAAATTCTTTTTGTTACCTCAATTAACTATCTCTGAGGTGATAGTTAATAAAACGACAATATGGCAGCTATGGCACTTATCAAATGTTTGTGCAGTAAACATTTTTATTTGTGCGCCTAAAAATATTCATTTATTTAAAGACAACAATGAAAATTTCCAGCGGTCATCAGAGGTCTCCATCAATATCTTCAAAGCAAAAGCAGCACAAATGAAAATGTTGCTGCACAAACATACAGTAGCTGAGTTGTTTGTCATAAAATTTTTTCGATTTTGCAAATGTGAGTGTGGGGGTCGTCGGCGGTTGACCTCCGATGACCTCTGGAAACTTTTATTAATATCTTTAAAATGACAGCAGCACAAACAAAAAAGAATTGCTGCACAAACGTTTGACACCAGTTTTGCCAGATTTGGGTCATGTGAGGCTGGTTGACCTTTTGACCTTTAAACATGAATTAGTATCTTCAAAGCAAATGAGGCACAAATGAAGATTTTGGCAGCACAAATGTAGTTGAGCTGATTTTGTCTGATTTGAAGAAGGTTGGAGGGCTGGTTGACCTGTCATGACCTCTGGAAACATTTATGAACATCTTCAAAAATGATAGAGGTACACACAACAATTTTTCAATGTTTGCTGCACAGACGCAGCACACGTTTGACACCAATTTTGTTAGACTGGGGGGGAGTGCAACTTCACTCCAGTCAGATACTGAGGAAAAGCCCAGAAAAAACCTCCATGTTTGCCTACGCAGCTTTGAATGTTATGGGTTTTTTTTTATGAGATTTTACAGGTAAAACGACAAAAAGTAAAATATATGAAAGCTGTTGTATGCTCTTGTTCTCTACTGTTTTGTTTTCATGTTGCTGTGTGATCTCTGATGTTCTCTCAGAAAGAGAACATCTACAAGACACATGAATTTATGCTAATATTAAATTACACTCAGACATACCCTGTTTATTGAGTAGGTGACCTCTGAAGGCAGCTGCTTGCTCTGGATTTTACTTAAAGCTACTGGTCACAGCAGCCTGAACATATGGCATGCTTTATGAAAAAAATAATAATAATAATAATAAAAAAGAAATAATGTTTAGGTTTCTGTCTGCTTCATAACAATGTGTTATTTTGAGTTGGTTTGTCATATAAAATCCCAATAAAATACACTGTGATGACGCAATCTGCCAAATTTAAAATTAAATGTATTTGATTAGGACAGAGCACATTAATCAACATCACCACAGATCATGGCAGTGTAAATATGCAGCGTTTAGCACAATAGCTAAGTTTCTTCCTTTGTCCTAAGACGAGTAAGCAGGTTAAAACAAAACACCTCAAACAATTCACAGGACAGAACACATAGATCTATTAACAGAAAAGAAAAAAAACATCTACAAAAAGACACCATAATAAATGGAATATTGACCAACATATTTGACGTGTATTGATGATTTTTATGATGTCAGTCGCCAAAATGTTAAGTTTACTGGTTTCTCAAATTGGTGACCTTATGATGTTCTTATGACTTTGCATTTTTGTGTTTTTATGATGTAAAGCACTTTGAACAGCCTTGTTGCTAAAATGTGCTATACAAATAAACTTGATTGATTGATTGGTTGACTGATTGACTGATTTACGCAAGAAATAACTAATCAGCACACAGAAACAGTATGAAAACAGGTCACCAGACCCTCGGTTATAAGCATTATGAATGGGTACATAACTGGTTTGCTTCTAACCAAAGCTTAAGCTTCTTTATAAACAAAGTTCAGGTTTGAAAAAAAAAAAAAAAAACGTTTTTCCTTAAGTGATGTGTCCTTTCAGACTTTTCCTTGGTGATTTGATGGACTGTTTCTGAGGGAACACTTTGGGAATGACTCATAATCTGGAGAACATCCCGTAAGCAGGCAGGAAAACACCTCCATGGACCTGCTTCAGGGTTGGGACTTCAACTTGTCTTAGAACGTTTAGCTGAACTCATGAATCTTCCTCTGAGATTCAAGATACTCTGAAGCTGAAGTGGCAGAGTACCCAGAACTAAAGATCAGAAGAAGAAGACAAGATTAGCAGGCGAAGGAAAGACGACAGACGGAGATTGGAGGAGTTCTGGGCGATGGAGGCGGAGAGGCAGAGGAAGTTGGGTGCATGTCGCTGCTGCTGTCGGTCTGTGGATTGTCACGAACACTTTACTGTGGAAAGCCTTTATCTCCATACACAACTACCTCCAAAAACTAGATAAGAACAGCCACCCCTTTAAGTTCATGCTCAGACACAAACATGTCCTGTGTACTTCTAACTGGACAGCTGTTACTTTTATCCTTAAAAACATACTTGTGTTTTATTTAATTGTTCTTTGTAAGACAACTACATATCATTGGACATAATTTGCTGCTGCAGTCCATAAAAATGAAATGAAATTAACCGGTCACACTAGTGGACACTCCTTACTTAGTAGCAAAGTTTGCTCACTTTCCCGGGATGTAATGAAGACTTCTCTTTACCATTTTATTGTCCCTTGAATCCGACAATATCCAACCATCGCACTTATCTTATGTGTGATTAATGAAGTGGAAAGCTGATTTCAAGTTATTGTCTTTTGGACATAAAGAGGAACAACGTAAAGCCAGTGCGCAGCTTCAGTTATGACAGATAGAAAGTAGCAATCAGACATGAAATCTGAGTTTAGGGTTAAACTCAGATCTGAACCTTCAGAGACACATAAAGACAATTACGAAGTCAGTCTTCTATTGCCTGACTAGATAACTAAAACTACAACAACATGCAGCCCCTTACAGCACTGGAAAGGAAGCTGCAAGGTCATTTCAGCTACATGTAACAATTCATTAGAAGAAACAAAAAATGAGTATATCTAAAGAGACATTTTTATTAAAATAACTTAAGGCTAGAGAGCATTTTAAACTGTTCCAGAACAGGTGTGTTTGGCAAGACTGAATCATACCCGTAACTGCCATTAAGGCCCATTTCACGTTTCACATTGAAATGCTAACCCACACCTCGAACTGAGACGCCAATCCTACAGGCGTCCAACATGTCGCTTCCAGCACGTACGCTTCAAACCGAGGCCACATTTCAGAATCACACATCATCTCTCGGAGTTTACAAGCCCAACGTTTAGCCCCTCATGTCTGCAGAGCAGCCCTTCACAGTGAGCATTTCAGAGTTTTAAAATTCATTCATTTGCATGTCTGCACTGGACACTTTTTTTTTTTTTTTTTACAACTTTCTAGTTTTCCATAGCTGTATTTGTACTTGAACAGAACGAAGAAAATGGACGTATGTTTGCTTGCCAGCTTGAGGTCATAGGCCTTTGTGACCGAGGTGGAAATTTGGCAGAGGCAGCGGGCCTGGCTCAGGAAGCTGGAGACCAACGCGGCAACGAGCAGGACAGTCCTGCTAGTGTTGCTGGCGGCAACAGCTGGCAGAGCCTGTCGAGTCTCGTTCCTTTCCCTCCCGTTCTGCCACCGTTGTCTCGGCCCGTTTCTTGGCCAACCGGGCGCAGGAAGTCTCCCGGAGCGTTCCGGGTGGGACTGGAGTGTGACTTGGAGAGAACGGCCCTTTTCCTGTTGACCGCCGTAAACAGGTCTCTCTTTCAACCCCGACATCCATCCCTCCATATATCTATTCCTCACCCACAGAGGGGCGAAGCAGACAATTATTCTTCAGAAAGAAGATGATTTTTACTGACTTGATAGCTTGTTTGCCTTGCAAACTAGGCCAGAAAAATACTCTGGGCAAACACAGGGTGCTTTTGCTGGGTTTATATTTAGCTAATCTCAACCACCTCCTTCCCCTCCTCCTGTTTTCTAACCCAAGTCACCCAGAATAAAATCAAATGATGACCCAGTGTCCAGATCTGACCGCACTGAGGTCTGTACGAATTAGCCACAGCTCCAGCTAGCCTTTTAGCCTCCAGTGTTCTTCAGGGCTGTGTCCTAAGTACAACCTCTATCAACATTCCTGTCGCAGCCGGGACTTGGATTGGCAACTCCAGGAAATGCCAGGCGTGACTGCCAATTTTGCGGATTGGAATTAAGGGGTTGGGGGGGGACCAAAAAGAGGACACTGAAAAAAATTTTGTAGCATGAGCTGAACAACCAATGAGATGGAAGGGTTATATTTGCCTTGGTTTTGCTCGGTCAGGGCAGTGCCACTGTCACTTTCACCTCTTATAACATCAGTTCATTTTCTTTCCTATGATCTGTTGAATGAATCTGGAACTGCAGTCTTCTAAGTAAAGATCAAATGAAATTGTTTCTCACAAGAGAAAATAAAGCTAAACACTGCAAAAACACAAAATCCTACCAAGTCATTTGGTAGGATTTTTCTAGTACGCCTGAAATGAGACAAAACTAAATTACAAGTAACTTTTCTGCAAGATATAAAAGCTTGTTTCAAGTCAATAATTCCTTGGTATTGATGATGAAAAAGTACTAGTAGCATTGGCAGATTATTTTACTTAGAATAACACATTTATCCCACGTTAGAAAAGAAATAATTTGCTACAGGAACGAGAACTGTTCATAATCAATATTAAGGAATCATTGACTCTAAACAATCATTAGATCATTGTCTTATCTTGATGAAAAGACAACACTTAGTTTTGTCTTATTTCAATTGTGCTAAGATATTTGGACTAGAAAATGGGCCAATAACAATAATAATAATAATAGTAATAGCCATACCATCATCTTCTGTAGATTTGGTGGCGAAACTCTTCAATGTTTATCTTGTTTGACTGTTGTGGCAAGTGAAATAAAGTAAAAAAATATACTTTAAAGTGGAGGTTATGTATTTTCCAGGTATCCAGCGCCATATGCACTAATATATATTTTACAGTACTAAAATTTACAGTATTTCGTGCTGATAGAATTTACAGCACTAAATACTGTAAATTCTATCAACAGTGGCACTTTTGATTTATGTTATCAGGCTTTAATGTGAACAAGGACGTAAATGTGTGTTTGAATTAGAACACATTTCACTCTGAGGTTGATGGACCTGATGCTGCCCTTTTGAATATTACAAAGAAAATAATCTTGCGAGGGTTTATTACGTAGCTTCAGGTCTAACCTAGAGAAGCAGAGGCCAAGTTATAAACACACACTCACACCCACGTACACGCATACAACACACAGCATGCAAGGCTGCACTTTGTTCTGTGTGTGTAAATCTTTACCTGAATGAGTGCTGCATGCACAGTCTGCGCTCAGAGTGGATGTATATGTCTCCTATGTGTGTTTCTATAGCAGTTAGGTGAAAGTGCACATAAAAGCATGTGAGTTTTATGAACCACCAGGCACCAGAGGGAAACAATGGATTTTCCCTAAAGGAGGTAAAAGAACAACACAGACTTTTACTTCCCTTCCAGCGGCTTTGATTGGAGTGGAACACTCTCTGACCGTGAAAAAAAAACAAAAAAGAAGAGGAAAAAACGGGGCTCCGGTAAAAATCTTTGCGGCCCTTCATAAGGAATGCAGCCGAACTTGGACGCCTCCCTCGGCACCAATGCCGCCACACACAGAGCTGGGGGAGCCGACCGCTCGCTGTGCTCGCCTGTTTTTCCCCCTGCTGAGGTTAAAGAACTGATGACTACACAGCAGGAAACCCCGCGCATATTGTATTAACTACCTTGAGCTGCCGTTTTCATAATTTGCCTCGCTTTTATTTTGTGCTAAAGCAAACTTTACGAGCTTACCCGAGGCCGAGTGTTAGAGCCGTATAGGAGCAAATCATGCAGAAATCTGTTTGCTCTCGGGGGTTTTTACAATTGCAGGCTTTGATTAAGGACTAGCTCCAGCACTAAACCTGTGGATCACAAAGCTTTATGGATGGAAATGTCTGCTAAACGCACCACACTTTACTTAAAATCCTTCTAGAATTTTAACTTTCATCCTAAGGCTATGACTCTTGTAGTCAAGCTTTAAAATGTCATAATAATTCACAATGTTATTAAGACACCTTCCAAAACGCCTATGGTCACTTTATAATAAAAAGCAACATTATATTACATAAAAATAACAATTTAAGTGAAAATAAATGCCACATACAGATAGGATTAGAGATGTAAAAAGATGCTAAAGCTTTGAAAAGTGAAGGTT
Source organism: Alfaro cultratus (assembly GCA_903066825.1). Classification (NCBI taxonomy): domain Eukaryota; kingdom Metazoa; phylum Chordata; class Actinopteri; order Cyprinodontiformes; family Poeciliidae; genus Alfaro; species Alfaro cultratus. The sequence goes on from CAEFZX010020256.1 coordinate 13,944, forward strand.
TTGGCCTGCAGGATGTTTGACATGGAATCAAATTTGTGTTTTTTTGAATGCACTGCAAAAACACAAAATCTAACCAAGTAATTCTGGTCGAATTTCTATTGCAAATATCTTAGTACACTTGAAATAATGCAAAACTAGCTGACAAGTAACTATTCAGCAATGTATCAAAGTTTGCTTTAAGTATATAATTGATTAATATTGATGAAAAAGTGCTATTGGCAGATTGTTTCACCTTAAGTAAGAGATTTTTTGGTGAGTGACACAGAGGGAAATAAACAGGACACAAAAAAATCTGAAACTAAACTAATGCACAAAGAACAGATACAATAACAAAAACAAAAGTATCAATGTGAAGGGTACGGAACACCATCTGTGACAAATTTGTACGGCCCAAAAACCCAGTAACAAACAAAACAAAAAGAGGCGCGGATCGCCACAAGTGTTATGTTCTTGAAAATAACTTCAAAGAATCAAATTGTAAATGATCAAAACTAAAATTCACATGTACTGAATGCTTTTTTTCTTCAGTAAATCAATGGTATCTGTTAAGACTCCAGACATTATCTCATTGGATTTTAATCTTAAAGAGACAGTCCAGACTTTATAATGTGGTTTTTGTTGGGTTTATGAAGACCATAAACCATGAACTTAAACAGGTTGTGACAAAAATTTCCCGATAAACTTGAATACTGACTGCCGATATTGAAGTGAGCTGATCCTCATTACATTCTGGTATTTTCACTTGATCAAGCAAATCAGGGTCATTAGAACTCACCTTCCTCAATGTGCCACACTAGCAGGCACACATGGGCAGAATTACGTTATTTGAGTTTTGTACAGAAAACTACTGGAATTAGCACGTTGGATATCTGTGCACTGTTTGAACAAAATCGCTCCCACCATCTCTCCGGGCCATGCTGTCTTTCAGAAATACATCCACTTGCGAAATTCCACATAAACAAGCAATAAACAAGCATTGTGGTAAGACAAACAAACAAACAAACACAACAAAGTTCCATTTTGATAGATTTACCATGATTAAAAGAAAGCTCCCACATCACACTTCACTATGACATCACTGCTAATTCATGATGGAGCTGAATGTGTGTAGCTCTCCAAGAAATGAAAAGATACTAATCCTCACCCAGATCAAGTGTTAGTTTTCTGCATTCTTCTTCCTTTCTATTTGGTTTCTGGTGAAAAAAAACAACTTGAAAATGGTGGACAAAGTACTCAGTTTCAAGACTTGAGTCAAAGTATTGATACTACTGGTCAAATAATGGTCCAGTAAAAGCAAAAGCAAAAATAGCTCTGTCAAATTGTCACTTTCAGTACTGGAGAATGCTCTTTCAAAAATACATTAAAAGTACTTGAAGTTTTGAAGGGCTTTTTAGCGTAGTTGAGAATATTTGGGAAAATCCTCTGCTAAATTGAACAGATTGTCAATAATAACGCATTAGTCTTATATTTTTCTAGCTTTTCTAAATGCTCAAAGAGACTTTACAGTTTCATCCATGATTTAGTTACTTCACTTCCTATAAGAAACACTAGTGGGGAAAAGTGATTCTTCTTCTTCTTCTTCTTCTTCTTCTCACAGCTGGTTTAAAGCTGCATATCGCCACCTACAGTAGAGGTGTAGTGTGGTGCGTCCAACACAAACACTGGCAATGGAAGGAACAAAAGCCTTTGAAGAAATGTAGTGAAATGAAAAGTATGATTTTTTTTAGCATTAAAATGTAGTGGAGTAAAAGTATTAAGTTATTAAAAATACCACACAAGTGAAGTGCAAATCCTCAAAAATCCATCAATGTATGGATTTTTGTTCCACTTGTTTTGTTCAAATTTGTGTTGTGAATCCTAGCCTACCCTTTTACTCTGTAGTCAGCCTTGCTGGGTTTAGTTTACCTGTGGACGCCATTTTAAAATGTCTGCTAGCTATACACAATTTGCATGTTATTATTTACAACTGGAAGTTTTACACATGAACACAACGCTGGAGGGCAAAAAGACAATTCTTTTACTTGCCATCCCACAGCAGGTCATCGTAGGCCAACGGTTTCTCGGGATTCTGCGTGCTACGTCACATTGCGCCGTGTCTGAAGATTAAACACCGTTTTTGTAAACCAATCCACTGAGATCATACCAGCAAGCATAAATTATAAATTATGTCAAACACACTTCTGAAAATGGGTAGCACCCGTTGACGTTCACAGTCACTCCCCCTCAGGACTGAATGAGCTCATGGCTGGGCCAGGACTGTCCGCGTTGGTGAAGAAAGGTGAGGACTCTGGTCAGACAGCATGCATTAAGTAGCTGTTGGCCTGGTGAGGAAAAGCTCTTGGCAGCCAGGCTGTCTGGGGTTGAAGTTTCATTATCATGTGCTATCGAGTGTCTTCCATTGAGCCAGATGAATCACAGGATTACAGGGGAAACAGTGCATTGTTGTCCGAAGGCGACAGTGCCTCTGATCCATGTCTCTCCAGCCGCCTACCCCTGCTCCCCTTTGCCCGCCCCTGGTTGTAAACCCAGGCAGTGCCCCCCCCCTACACACACACCACCCTCTCCTTCCCTTCCTACCAACTCTCTGTTGCTGTGTCTCTTTGTTTCTCTAACACTCTCTATATCCACTTACACAACACTGCTCCGTCTTTTTCAATCACATGATGCCGGCTCCGTCCGGCGACCGAGCCTCCCATGATGGATAATAAGCTGCAGCGCCACACTGGCTAACCCTGCGGTAACCTTTGCTTTAATGCCCAGTCTTTAATTAAAAGGCATAAAGCAGCAAATTTCATCAGTTAAGGGAAATTTGTCGAATATTTCATGTAGGAAAACAGAAGACGGATATTGTCTGGGAGAGTTTGCGGCCTAAAAGATGAAATTACCCAAACCACACCAACATTCATCAAGTCGCGCAGTCCAGAACGAGCTTTTGAAAAGCTCAAATTTGGGCCAAGAAAAAAAAAATTGTAATTTAGTAGCACAATGACAGGAAGACCTGTGAAGCAAATTCACTCAGGCACTTCTCGTCTCCCTCCCAGTAGCGCTGTGTGTTTGAGGCCAGGCCGGTTAAATGGAAGCTCTCTGTTTCATGAACTGTGACTGAACCTGTTCAAAAAGTAGAACTCAAGACAAATATGGTGTCTGCAAACCTCATAAACATGCTTCTTCCGCCCGTACCTCCACCTCCCTCCTCCCTCCAACCAAACTTCCTTCTCCCGCCACCCTTCATCCTCTGCCAGTCTATGGGGCTGACATTTTCCAACGCTGCCAGGAGAGGGGCTGCATGTCAGAGGAAGAGAAGGCAGAGTCATAGAAACGGAGTAAGAAAGAGAGAGAGGGGCTGAATGTAGATTTATAGTAAGTAGAGTTGTTGGGTTTTTTTTCCGCTCTGCTGTTTTCCATGTCGCACAATTCTGAAAGGTCATCGTCTTCACCTGTTTATCCCTGCTGCCTGGGTATGACTTTACCCCGGGAGTCAATGGCTGTGAGTCGGAAACATCCTGGAAAGACTGCAAAGCCACCACATGCCCAACAGTCGCTGCGTTTTTGTTACCAAAAAAACTGCGCAAATTGAAATTGCAAAGATAAATTTGCTTAATTGAAACAACAATTTTGGGAAAAAAAAACAACAAAAAACAAAAAAAACCTCAAGGTTTTTGAGAAAAGGTCTTTGTGTGTTTTTTCCCCAGGCATATTAAAATAGATGTATTTCACAAAACTGTGACGGAAACACTTTTTTCACATGAAACGAGTCACGTAATGAACAGCTGTATGTTACTACAGGCAGAAACGCTGAAAAAGTCGACATTCTTTGTTGGTTATAGTTTGGTTTTGTTTTTCATGGACAACCACCAGAGCTCTCACAGCATCACTGTTGATAAAAAGTTGTGTCATTTATCGATAGATCTTCTGTAAAATTTTTGATTAGAATTTTCCCAAAACGCTGCAGACGTAGCAGCTCCCAAGTAGGCGGGGCTTGTTGCTCCAACACCTGGATAAGATGCTGACGTCTCCTCTGATTTGCTGATAGATAATGAGTACTAGAGCCGTGGCTGAATTATGAATATATCTCATGTAACTGTTTACGTCTGTCACTGCCATGACTTTTTAATGACTTATTTATGTGTGATTTTAATTACATTTCTTATTTATTGGAAACACCACAATTGCAAAAGTACGATTTTGCAATTGTAATTAGCAGAGTATAGACAAAGATTTGTGCACCTTTGTAATGGAAACTCAGCTATTGTAAGCCCATTAAGAAAATGTAGCTTTACCATTTATCAAGATTTAATTTATTATTAAAATAAAGTGCAATTTTATAGTTTTCTGAAAGAACCTGAACTATATTTGATCATCTCTAGTTTAAAATCTTTAACATCCAGAGTGGTTAACCAGGAAATGGGCATTTCTACACTGAACAGAGATTTAATGAAATCTCAGTTTAATTTATGAAAACACAAAATGCACACAAAAAGCAAAATAAAACTTTGACCGAATTATTACACATTGATAACAGATTGTCTATAGTGAAGTTTGGATTTGTAAAACCTATTTGTAAAAACAAAAACAGAAGTTCTACATGTCGCTTCAGCTTTCTCCTTAAATCTTTTCCCCTTATTAATAAAATGTGTGTAAACAGTTAAAACACTCAGAAACACATACCTGTGTCAGGTTCTGCAACAGGAAATTTCCGTTTAAAAAAAGCCATGTTGTTCATTAAAAACAGTGTAAAGCTCAGCTACAGGAACAGTCTTCTTCCCACCCTCCTCAGGCACACACACACACACGCTAACTCACAAAGACGGCCGTTTTGTTTGCCATGTTTGATTTGATAATTGCCTAATCTGAATGATGGGACGTTTTTTTGTGGAGCAGAGAAAGAACAACAAAAAAAAAAAATCCCTCTCCTTTCTGGAGAACACAATTATGACTGTGGGAGCTCTGTGAAGTTAGCGGTGAGACGTGTCTAAGTGTGTGTGCTGGATCGGCGGGGAGAGAGGAGGAGATGAGAGCGGGGAGTAAAATTGACATAATAACCCTGCCTATTGTCTGGCATTCAGGAATGAGACAAAGGTGTGTCTTTACCCAGGCTGGGGATGAGTGCGGCCCTGCCTGAGGCTTCTCACGGAGCTACATGGCAGGTTATTTACTTCAACTAAGAATGTTTGAACTTTAACTTTTTTTTGGAAGTTCCCACGGAGAAGTACATGGTGACAAAAATGGCTGTAAAATTATTGTTGCAGAACCCTCATTCAATCACAATCAACTGTTAGCAAAACTCCTCTTCCAATCTTGTGAGCTAATGCTGTAGCAGAGAGAGAGCGCTACGATCCAAAGCTACATACAGTTACCGGATGGAAGGTTTTCCTTTTATTCGAGTGCATTTGTGTGAAAGCTGGCAAGAATTGGATGCACGAAAACAAAATCTACTATCACAAGTTGGACTCAAAATGCGCAAATTTAAATTAAATCTGCGCATTTTATAGCATAATAAAGTAACTATGTTAACTTCAGTTGTTTAAAAAAATGCTATATATATATATAAATAAAACTTTCTAAAAATAATTTTTAGTTTTGCAATTGTAAAGTTACTGTCAAAGGATTATTTACACACAAAAAACATTTTTGGCAAAAAAAATAAATAAATAAATAAATAACAGGTTATTATTTTAGGAAGGTGACAAAATATGACTAAACAGAAATTTGTGTCTCTTTAAGAATCTCCTACTCTTTCTGAAACAGCCTTCAGGAAGTCATGACAACGTCACTCCTCTATTAACCCTTTAACAACATTTTTACGAGCATTTCGCTGAGAAGTATCTCATTTAAAGAGGCAGGTGTTTGCTAATTACAGCAGGCTAGTCTGAAGGAGCAGAATGGGGGCGTCGGAAAGAATCCAGGCAACACTCCAGGTATGTTTTTGACGAGCGAAAAACATCCTAACATCATGGAAAGCTAAAAAAAAAAGTTGATTTTATGTAACACTGGCCCTTTAAAAGCGTTTTCCGTTCATTCAGTACTGACAACTTAAATTAAACGTCTCCTGAAGCAGCTTGATTTTCTGTGGTAACCGTTTCGAATATGAGACATTTTCCCACAGCAGATGTAAATGGATCATGTCAAGCCCACTTAAGCTCCGCATGCACCTTTACCATTCATAAGGCCTGTGGACCAGCTTACTTTTCGTTTTCTCTCTTTTTTTTAAATGGAAACATATAAAAGGTCATTCGTTCTTGCCACATAGCTCGAGGTTCTCTTAAGGCCCATTCTGAAGAAGAAGGAAAACAAGGAAAAATCAATTTCCTTCATCCCATAGCTTGACCCTGAGTGGCCGGAAGTGTGTTTCCTTCTCCAAACAGAGGGACCTACATGAGAGTGGCAGAGAGGTAAAGAGAGAAGAGTCTGTAAAGAGCAGCTGTCAACTAAGTTCTGTGTCTAAGAGCAAGGCATCATGGGAAATCAAATGATTTGTTGACTCAAACCATCATTTTTTGTAAAATGTGAGGTCTTGACACAGTGAACCAGGTAAGTTGTGGTTTATGGAATTATGCTGCACCAAGGAAAGTTGAAATTCAACTTCTAACAAAGCACAAAACACTTAAAATAGTATGTTAACTAGGTTCAATTTTGGACCAGAATTGTTCAAACATTTGCTCCATTTTCAGCTGGAGTGTTCCTCTTTCACACTGTACTGTGTTAAACGTTCCTAACAATTGAAAAACATGTCTCCCCCCTTGCCTGTGGTGGCGCTGTAGCAAGAACCACCAAAGGAAACAACACGAAAATCTCTGAAGAAGACAGAGCCCAATGTCCGTCTTCACAAAATGTAAAGAAAAATGGAGTGGCGTCAGATTTTAGCAGTTGGAGGATTTCTTTGTCTTTAGTAAAAGACCACGAGCAATTTCTCCCGCTAGCACTTGGCTCAAATGTTTGCTTTGGTTCTATTTACCCAGAAAGCACTGTGCTACAGTCCGTTTCCTGCTTTTGGAGGGTCTCCGGTCCATTTGGTGTTCACATTATGCATCCGAACCGCACCAGAGTTCATCTCAACCAAACTGAGACCTGGGTATGACCTAGAGTTTGGGTTTTTGGTTCACATTGGAGAAATATTGCGTGTTCACACCTCTCCAAACGAACTGGACTTTCTAGGTAAATGAACTCGTTTGAGTAAAGCAGTTTGATTAAAGCAGACTAAACAGGACTGGTGTGAATGCATCGTAAATCTTTATGTAGCACGATACAGTGTTGACAATACTGCTTGGAACTGAACTTACATTCTCTCCTGACAGTGGGAGTAGGCTTTCACTCTCCATCAGTTTAATTTGAACCATAGTGAGAGTGACTGATGGGCAGACCTCTGCCGACTGCCCTGCGCTCCACCGTACCCATGCCACACATGGCGTTGGTGCAACGCACACCAAATGACCCTTTCACTGGAAAACACGCTCCGGGGCACTCACACACACGCACAAATATAGGGTCTGTTTAGCTCCGAAGGCACAAGGCTTTATTTACCAACCAGGGAGGTAAGGAAACTCGCACTAAACCAGAGGTGGTGATGATGGAGGCAAAAAAGGAAGCCCGGGCCGCTGAGGAATGAGTAACGAGATTTACAAAACCCAGCTGAAGGGTCATGGAGCTGCGATTCGTTCTTGTGAAAACCTGAAATCAAATAGTTCCTCCTTTTTTCTCTGGCGAATTGAGGATTTTTTTTGTAAGAGGATATGTGGGACTAAGTTTTTGTTTGTTTGTGCTGAGGGAGGGTGTGGCATGAGAGCTGGCCACAAGGAACGAGAGGTCCAAGGAGGATTTTTTTTTTTCTTTGAGGGTGGTTGGGGGGGGCTGGAGACCGGTGGTTAGTAGCTTGAGTTTGGCTTGAACGCTTCGAGCACAGTAGTACGTCATCCACGTTTTACTGGACCCTCTTGGCTTGTGCCGCGAAGAACAAAGGCAATAACTAAAACTCACTGATGATTCACAAATGTTTGCAGGCGGCTGCGCTCCAGGAAGCCTTCCTGGCCACTGAAGTGGAGAGTCAGGAACACTCACCGCACATTACCGGAGCCAAAAGGAGTGTTCCACTGTGCTGGGGAAATGAGGGCCTGTGGGAGGCGTCCGCACGCCTGATGACCATGTGTGGGACGGACAAGGAGGAAGCACGGACAGACAGGCAGCTCCGTGGAAGAGGACTGTCGGTCGCTATCAACGCACTGACTCATCTGTCTCCGCAGGCCTCTGCGCCCAAAGGAGAACAAAGAGTGGTCTTTTTAACTGTGGAAATTTCAGTTTAATGTGCATAACACTTCTCTATTTCAGCCATTGTTTGGAGTGAAAGGCGGGATTGCAGGCAGACAATCTGAAAGCATCAATTGGTTTGTGCAAACGTTTAAGGTGCCCATTCGGTTTGGCGTTCGGTAGTTTATGGGGTTTTGGATGCAGCAAGTGGCAGATCCCAACAAACAGATTTAATGCTGACCTTTGGGAACAAAAAGGGAACTTGAGTATGAAAAGCCATGTGTAAATTCACATATTTTTATAAAACGTAGTTTGAGGTCATTTTATTTTACAGAGAAACTAATTTTAGGCTTTCATTCAACAGCATTCTAAGTTATAGTTCAAAAATCACCAAAATCTACCTATCCTGTGGCTTGAAGTTCATTTTGTGAAGTTTTTAACATTTTAAGCACCAATAAAATAATGCAGTGACATCACAGTGGAGCTTCAGAGTATGCTGAAAAACCAAGTTTTGCCTTGAAAACTCAGAAATGAGGCCAAAATTAGCTTTAAACTAATTAAGATTAGTTCAAGACTGAATTAAGAACACTTTTTTATACGTCAAAACAACAAGTTGACAATGCAGAAAGGAAAATAAAAACCAAATTGAGTAATGTTTATTAAATAATTGGCTGAATTACAAATCAATAACCTTTTGGACAACTGATTCTTAATATTTGGGTGACGTACCATCAAGATGGCAACTTAGAGTGTTTATGGACTACCAATATGGCGAATGATCAATGATCTTGATGATGTCACACCTGGAATTTCCATCTCATCTTGTCAACAATGAAAACTAGTGCTGCGGCACTGTTGATTAATCCCTTTCAGTCCTACGTATACTTTCAGGCACCATTAATATTGAAATGAATGTGCTTAGGTTCTCTAGCATGCTGATATGGCTGATTGTTACTTCAACAGAATGAGTTGTGTCGAAAACAGCCAAGCTAATTGGTTACCTTCATAACATTAGCAAAGAGCTTAAATTTACCGGCTGGAATAAAAGGCAACATTTGGCTCGTTTCTAGGGACGATACGGTCTTATTTTATGTAGGTAACGCCATAAAACAAATTAAGGATTAGTGGCCTGCTCGTGCTCAAGCAGTGTAGCACCACAAAACAAAGCAAGCACAAGACAATAAACAATATTTTATCTAACTTTATTTTCTCTGCCCAGACACAACCTCGAACTTGATCAGATCTCATGAAAAGGAAGAACAGATCCAAAGACGCTATTGGAAACTGTGAATGAAAATTGTTAAACACAGTGCATTCTGGGATTTAACATTTTACCTGTCTCTTTTATTCGCTGTATGTAGCTGAGTTATTTTCATCTTCCCATGTCTCAATCCAACAAAAACGATAGGTAAACACAGATAAAGAAGATAAAAAATAATATGTCTGACGTGGTTGGCAACTTTCATCAAAAGTCTTGAGACAATACCATAAAACTTTTAATATTTAATCATGCTAATTATGTAATAATAGTCTTATTATACTGTTTAATTTGGCTAGCCTAAGCATTCTAAAAGGGCTACTTTTAGAAATTCAGATCCAGTAATAATGTTAGATGTTTATTGCAAGTATTTTAGTAGGTGAATGCAAAAAAACTTTCCCTTGATTAACTGTACGATTACAGCAAAAACTCAGCTGGATGATAAAAAAAAGTATTTAAGCAGCAGGATTTCACAAAAATAGAAATGCTCCAGAAAAGCATAAAGGAGCCCTGCTACTTCCATGTAGCGTACATGGTCATTAACAGCACAGTTGGTAAAAACACTGTGATAGACAAGCAACTTTCCACAAATTTTTATGTGGATTCCCAAGTAATTTTTCCCAGAAGAATATAACTGGGACGAAAACCACATTAAGGATCAGACCAAGTGAGAGGTGGAGTTGTGATCGGGCCAGCATAACTCTGAGGCAGAGATGAATTTACCCCGGCCATGATGGGTGTGGCTTTGCACCGGAGACTGAGACCAACGCATTGACTGTCTTCAGAATTTAAACTGATACAAATGCCATCTATATTTTGTACCTATTTAAAATATCGCAGTTTGGATGGTTTTCTATGCATGTTCACCAGTCGTTATGTGATTTGTAGCGTCCAGTTTGATTGAATGTGAGCCACCTTCTAGCAAATGTTGGTATATTAGCTCTTCTGCTCACAATTGTTTTTTGCAAATGGGCATTTTTTTCAGCATTACAATGATGTGGCTACAAGGAGTCTGTCTGGCTGTGGAAAACCAAACCACAGAACAAGTTAAGACTAAGTCCCTTTAAATTAACAAGTTAAAGGGGTGATATCACATGTTCTCCACGCATATAGTATAATTTTATATTACATCAAGTAACTATATTACTTGACTTCAATTGTTAAAAAACACTCCTATGTATATCAAACATGACTTTTAATTTGACACCTGTAAATTGGGCATGTGTCTCTTTAAAAACTCCTGCTCTTTCTGCCTTCAGGAAGTTGTCACAACAGCACTGCTCTTTTACCACCTTTTCACTAAGAAGTACAGTAGCTCCTTTATTGAGCTCAGCAGATACACAGTTCCGCCAGGTGTTTGCTAATTGCTGCTGGCTAGTCTGATGTAGCTGAGGGGGGAGTGACAGGGCAGCGCTGCTCTGTGAAGCAGAAGCTTGAAAACTGCATCTCAGGGGAGGAGCTTTGTGGAAATAGGTGGGGCTTGGTCCAATCAGGGTTCTTGAACAGCTGAATGATTGCCCCGGGAGATTAAAGGAGTTCTCAAACATGCATAAAAGAATCAAAGCAACACTCCAGGTATGTTTTTGAAGAGGACATAACATTATAATATATTGTTATACGTTATAATGACCTTTTTTTTTTTAACATAGACCTTAAAAAAAGGTCTATGTTACATAACACTGACTCTTTAAGAACTCTCCCTGTCACTGGCTTGGTTCTAACTACTGAGTGGTAGGTAAACACACAATGTAAATTTTACGCTTTGTATAATAACTGTAAGACGGTATTTTTTAGCCCCAAATTATTATTTTTTTAAAATCAAGTTGTGTGTGATTGAAAGATTTGACAGATTTAATCAAGTGATGCCATAGAAGTTGAGCTGACAAGCTGTAATTGTCAGTTCCTCCAGCCTCTTCTCCAGCTCATATGTTAGACATTATCTTCAACCTTATAAACAGAGCGGCCCAGACTGACAAGACAGGCAATTTACTCATTTTACAAATTGGTGGGGACCGCTGTGATCTTGCAGCTACTGTGTCCAATTAATGTTCTGAAGCAGACGAGGACTCGTCTAATGGCCCTGAGGTACGCCTCGCCTTTACATCTTCTTCCCCCTCCGCTCCACCACACACACACACACACACACACACACACACACACACACACACGCGCAGACATATGGTCTTTCTCCACCGGGCCAGGCAGTTTGGCACCGGTGTCCACCGGGGGAGTGAGGGAGCTCAGCATAAGTGCAGTTGCTGTAACACAGTGTCCCCCACCCACCCACTCTCTCTCTCTTTGACGTTCTTGATCTCTTTTCTCATTAAAGGGGAAGCACAGCAGTTGCTGAGTGCTACTTATAGACTCGGTCTGTCGGTGATGGGGGGGGATGTTTGCGGTGGTAAACATCGGTCATTACGCATCTTGCTGCAGCCTGAGCGACGTCAGTGTGGCCTGGAAAGCCTCTCTGAAATGCTGGGCTCTTCCTGTCACCCGCCGTACTGGATGGAGGACTCGCCGTTGTCCCTGTTGAACCTTGTTTTTTTCTTAAATCGGTTTTATATGCGTTGGTTGTGTTGATTTCACCGACTTAATTTCATGTGAACTCCTCTGAAGGGGAATGCGTTTCTTCGCTGCTGCGTGCATTTCTTTCCCCATATGTGTTTACTGTTTGTGGTCAAGCAAGCACTTAGGCAAAATGTGCGTGTGTGTTTAAGTCTGTGTGAGTTTTGGTTCGGGAGACGTACTAAAGAGCTTCTGTTTTATGTTTGAGTTTCCATTCGCTACTTCCCGATCTCATAAAAGAGGTTTATTCACACAAAAAAAGGCATCATTAAGGCACATCCTATTTTCCCTTGCAAACTTTTAAAGAGGCAAATTTACCCCCGAAAACATAGACAGCTTCTGTTACAGTGATAGATGTTCATCCGACCAGAAACAAGGAGCTGGCTGACATCTGTGATTCCTTTAATGGGGCCCCATTGAGCGGGAGAACGACAGATTTACCAATTGATTGTAGCGCTTAATGACAGGGCTCACCATCTGTGTGTACATTGCTCCAGAGCTTTTAAACTTTTGTGCCTGCAGGAACAGCAGCCAAAGCAAACACTGGAGTTTGAGAACGTCTGTTGTAGTTGTTCATCAGCAAAGTTCAAAACGACGACTTGACTTCCTCGACCGCTAATTAAACAAGGTCAAGAACATTCCTGAATCTGTGGGTAAAACTGGAGGAATAAGAAGAGGATGCAACGTGCATTGTATTTTTGGTAAAGCCAACAGGATGTGAGGTCACAGCCTAAATAAAGATTATCTTTTTTTTGGGGGGGGGGGGGGAGTTGTTATAGTTTCGTTTTATTTTATTGTGACTTTTTCTTAGTCTAATTCAGCTGGTTTTAGAGCATGTTTACTAGTTTTTTTTAATCAGTTAATATTAGTTAAATATTGCTTAAATTTAGTTTTGATTTTACTAGTTATAATAGTAGTTTTAGTTTTCTTTTTTCATATTTAGTTTTTAGGTGCTGAATTGCAAAAAGTCAAAGCCCTGCTCTGTTAAAAGGTCTTTTGTTGATCAATTCCTCAACAGAAGACAAAACTTCCAAAAAAAATTATTCAACTATTGTTGAATAATTCAACTGACTGGTGTTTTTTCCTAAATATTGTTGTCACCATTTTGTGGACTTGCATAAACGGAGGAATATGGAGTGCAGTAATTTGGTAACAACTGATGTAAACTGCTTGTGTGGAACAAAAGAATCAGTTCAAGATGCTAATAAAAAGATTCATAAGCACTAAAAGGTATTTTAACCCTAATTTCAGTAAGCTTTAGTTAGTTTTATAGACGCACAATATAGCTCTAGTTAGTTACAGTTTTTCCCTCATTAATTAATGTTTTTATTCATTTCAGTTAACAATTGTGTTTCTGGTTTGCCTGTAAATCTGACGCACAAGAGCCATCCACAAACAACAGCAATGGACATTGAAGGGACTTCTCTTGGCCCACTGGGAGTTGATTTTTGCTTAAAAAAAAAGTGATTATGTTTTACGCTGGAAAAACTATTGTTGTCTTCAAGTTGTACTTAAAGGAGTTACCGTATCAGTGAAGCTATACAAGCCTAAAATAACATGTCAATCCTAAACATGCAGCAGCAGCACAGACGTCTCCAATGCTAAAGTCAATGTCTGCAGTGTTGGTGTTGAGCCCATATGTCTATTTATTCAATAATTTAGCGTCAAAGAGAGTTTTTGAACTGAAAGTGTTCTTTATTTTGTTGATATATTGTTTTCGATTAAAATGCAATTAATTAATTACAGACCCTGCAGTTAGCCTGACCTAAATCGAGCTCCAGCTGGTTTTGCTGCTGTACAACAGCTGCTGGAAAAGACAAGTGTTTTGTTGTTGACTTAACATCCAGAAACCATTTGCTGTGTTCTTGGTGGTTGTGAGGGAGGCTCCACTTTTGCTTTTCAAAGATGGATGGTTTTATAATTGCACATCTGTTGGAAGACATCTTCACATGCGAGTGTAAACTTTGAGCTGGGGGAGGGGAGCATGGCCAGCAGCAGCTTATTTGGATTTAAAGATGCCCTAAAACAGCTAAAATGTTATTATCTAAAAATGATTTTGTGCAAAAAATTTAATAGCCTTGTTTTGTGTCCTAACATGTTCAAGGAAAGATATCCCCATATAGACCTCCTCCTTCTCCTCTTCTCTCCTCTTGGCTTATTCCTTTTTCAGTGCATTACTTTCTCATAGTGTGACCATGTACTTTTCCCAGTTTTGATTGTCCGCCTTTCAAAACAACAGATCAAGCCCTCATTAATGATGTTTGACGCCATGGTTGCAATCTAACCGGGACAGGATGGTGGGGATTATCTGGAAAGGACAGAACGATAAGGCCATGTCCTCAATGCCAAAACAAAAGGCTTTGGCCAAACGCAATATTTCACTTCCTAAGAGCGGCCTTGTGGTCACGATAAGCGACTGTCTCTTGCTCTGATAAAAGGGTCGTCCCGTTGCCAGGATGTGGACGGCTTTCCTCAAACTGGAGAGACAGATAGATAGAGGCTTGTGTTGGAAGTGTAAAACATCAGCAATATCCTGAGTCAACAGTCAGCCTTGCTCTGTTTGTTTGGATATCGCTTTTCCCCAGCAACTGGATATATTGTGGAGGGTACACAGCATCCAGACGGAAGGCGAAAGGAGCACGCTCCATCGCAAATTGGTCGATGCAAAAGAGGCAAGCAGAAGAGCCTTAAAAGTTAATTTGACACGTAGATAAACAGAAGGACAGGGAGAAGGTGAAGAAGGGCCACGCTTTTATTGCTTTCACAGCGGGCTTGGAGACAGCGTCACGAGGGAGCCAAGCACCCATCAGGCAAACGTAAATTGCTACCACCGAACTCTAAAAAGCCATTTTATCATCGCAAATTGCACAGGCAAAAGAGCGAGATGACTAATTTAAAGCAATGTTTTACCAGGGAAGGAACGGGAGCCAAGAACTTCACTGGGCAGGAATGCAGCGCGCGATGTTGTCACCGAGTTTCCATGGAGCAAAGAGGGCGGCAACGGATTGGGATGTTTTCATTAGCGTCGACGCTTTAGGGATGGAGGGAAAACCGGAGAGAGTGGCTCTTGGTTTACAAGCTCCATTGATTTATCCAACCGAGTTTTTTTTCTCATGCGATCATTCATCTGCTCGTGAAGTTCTTACATATTGTGTGAAGAATTTGGAAAGCGTATCCCAAATGTATTAAAGGTAATCAGAAGCTCTTACTCAAGACGCGCTGGCCCGATCCAAGAAAATCAACACGAGCCATTTACTTTTGGATTTAACGCTGTGTAGCTCCACATTTGAAATCAAGGCCAAGCATGCTCAGCCCCTCTGCACTAATAGAAGGTAAACATTCGAGTTCCACTCCGCTGAATACATATCATGGTCTGTTAAACACACCGAACTGCTGCTGCTGGTTCACACTTTAATTCATGCTGAGTGTTGTAGTAGCGGGCTACACAGTTAGCGGAGCTGGCTCACAGCAAGGAGGTTCCTGAGTTCAAACCCCAGCTGAGGCCGTTCCGTCAATTTTCTCTTACATGAGTCTGATTATGTAAAGAGGCTTAGAGATAAACTACCCGTCCATGTTCGACACCTACAAAGTCCTGCTCAGGGTCACAAAGGGCCTCCAGAGGTGAAGTAAAGTTCATCACTGCCTCACCCTGCAGTTCATCCAGCAATTGGCAAACACCTGGTGGAAGTGTGCATCTGCTGAGCTCATCATAGGAACTATTCCTCAATTCAACGCTCCTGATAAAGGTTGTTAAAGGCTTAATGGAGAAATGCTGTTGTGATGACTTCCTGAAGGCGGAGCTTAGGAAAGACTAGGCGTTTATTAAAGAGACACAGGCCCAATTTCAAGAGGTTATATTGCAAAGTCAAGTTTCATTTAAATAATGTTTGATATATATATAGGAATTTTATAACAACTGATGGTAGCATAATTACTTGATTGTGCTATGTAATGGTACTTTGTGCCTGGAAAACACATAATACTTCCCCTTTAATCAGCCAATGTGTAAATCTAGAGATATTCACCATAAAAATTTTAAAATCATACAGAAAACAGTGGACAAATTGATTTTCTCATACAATTATTAGTATTTTACTTGTAAAGATGGCTGCACGTTACTGGTGCACACACCACAACATCCCACTGAGATCACAATTTGGGCATGCGACTCTGTCCAGGACTTTCCATTTCATCTGACTGGATTGTCTAGGATCGTTGTCATTTTGCAGGGACCAGTTTTGTTCCAGTTTTATTTCTTTCAAAGATGTTTTGTAACTTCACAGCTGGTCTGTTCCTGGGCAAAACCTTCGAAATGCAGAAACACCTGGTCACATTTTATATGGGAATCAGTGTTGGCATTTCTTAAATCTGCAGTGTGTAACTTTTATAAAAAAATTAATAAAAAAGATGTTTTTTTTATTTATTTTTTTACATATTTATTGAAAATTCTCCCGTCTTCTCCCAACGCTAACTAGAAACAACCAATCAGAGCCAACAACCTAGCATGGTCATCACTGATGATGATAAATGGTTTTTCTTGTAATGCTCAGTTGTTTCTCCGGCATTAGCACATTTAGCAGCACGTTGACAAGGTTGATTGACAGCGCTAAGGCGCTCCTCCTGGCTCTGATTGGTTGTTTTTGACTGGGCACATTGACTTTCTTCTGACAGCAATAATAATTCAGGGAAGAGATCAATCTTTTCACAGATTACCTCGTACCAAACTGTCACACATGATGACAGTTTTAACAACTATGTAAAAAACTTTTTTTTATTTTTTTATTGCTGCAGCTTAAAGACAAACATAGCACTTGTATTTATTTGTTGTTATTTTAGGTAATCCTAATAATCTTTTATGTCCCAAAAACATTTATGTGTATCACATTTCTAGAGTGTTTTAATCATAGCTTTTTAATCATACATGTATATAATCATACATTCATTTGATTGAATAAATATCGCCTTTCTTTTGTAAATTCTTGTTTAATTTTCTTCATTTTCCCGTCGTCATTAAAGCAGTACCATCAGAACGAAAGGCCAGCTATGAAGGAGAATTGTAGCAACAGAATAAAGATTGCAGACAACAATGACGATTATGGAGCACGTCAAGCTATGCTGAGTGCATTAATGCCGTCTCAGTTCCTTCAGATTGCAGACATAAATGCAGTGTTTGCTGCCCCGAATGCGCTGCGTGACTGCCTCCACTCAGAGCTGACACAGCATCCGAGTGATGGAAGAGACAAGAGGACGGGCGCCATAAACAACGGAAAGCAGTGGCCTCAATCAGAAGCCACTCAGTTTCCACCACTGATTGACTTGCATTTATTTCATTTCCTGTCTCACTTTGTCTTCGGGGAGGGAATAATGGGCTGGTTAATAGGAAGGGACTGGGATAATGGGACATTCTGGCCCCCTGCCTCTGGAATGATAGTGTGGGAGCGACGCTGAGGGGGGAAGGAACTACACAAGTTCTGGAAAAAGAAAAACAAGGAGATAGTGTGACTTTTGCCTTCTTGTTTTTACACTAATGAGTTTTTAAAGGCGCTTATGTATGGAGCTAAATTGGGGCCATAAAGTTTGTTCAAAAGGGGAAAAAAAAGAAATTGAGAAAAACAATTTGAAACTGACAGCTTATTTTAAAACTGAAAAATGTAAAACTAAAACATTCTGAAACTAAAAAGAATTTAAACTTAAAAAAAAAGATTTGAAACTGGGGGAAAAAAGTAATGTGACTGAATATAAATATTTGAAACAGAAAAAAATGTTCTAAACCACTTTTTAGATTCAAAGTTTTTTTTTCAGTTTCAATTTTTTTCCCCGTTATAATTTTTTGTCTTCTAACCCAACTTTATGGCCACAATTTAGCTCCATCCTCATATCATCACCTACCTAAAATAATGACTTAAATAATGTTTTGCCAGGAGTGATTTTTGAAAAAGAAAAAAAGAAAAAATCGCCACCTCTTATTTTGGCTAAATATTATTTAGGCAAGAAAACATGTTTGGCAAAAAATGACATAGGCCATTATTTTAAAGAAGGTGACAATACTGTGGAAAATTTGAGAACTACGTGACACGATAAATATCAACTTCATGTTTGACAGATGGTGTGTGGGGCAGGAGAACCAGAACAGAGAGAAAAAAAAAGATGCTTATCTGAACCAAACCCATACATCTGACCTCTTGATCAATTGCTTGTCATAGCAAAAGGGCTCCTCCCTTAAAAAAGCGACACACACACAGGCAGGAATATTTTATCTTCAAGAAAAATAACTAACTAGAAGAATGGATTATAATCATTTGACAGCTAATAATTTAATTGAACATTTATGGGTTCAAAATCTCTAAAAAGAGAGAGGAAAAAGAAGCCATTGGCATCTAATTCCCACAGAAAACGGGAAACTGAAGAGAAGCAGACTTTCCTCCTACCTTCCGCCATCCCACCCTTGTAGTAAAGCTCCCAGTAAACCCCAATGAATTGACTCCAACATGTTAAATAAGCCGTTCGCCGAGAGAGGACAGGCAGTCTGGCGGCAGCGTATCTGATTTCACTGCTTATTATTGTACAGACGACCATTTTTTTTTTTTTAGCATGAAAGCATTTATTCAGACCAAACCACATACATGAAGCTCAGGAGGTTCAATTACATTATAAACATGACTGTTTGCACTTCCTGTGCAACTTCAGTTGTATGATCTTACTGAGACCTATAGTTATTGGGGGGTTAGGTTTGTATTTGTGAATGTAGATGAGCTATTGCGATGTCCCTTCAGTTTTAACTGATGTCAGCAACAGAGTAAGAGCAAAGACCCAATATCCTGTAGGAAGTGTTCAAGAGTTGGTCTCTGTCCAGACAGCAAAGGCCTCAATTTGCCAGCAACTTACATGATGGCCCCTTAGCTAGGATGGAGATTGTTAGCGACTGAAATGTTTTCCTTCTTGACATTTGTTCTGACTCAGTGACATGACAAAAATTTGAGCTGCTAAGACCTACAAAATTTTAATCTTAAAATTAAAGTTTTAGGTCAAAAGCTGAAAGATTCTAGAAAGTCCAGGTCATATGGATGTCCAAGTTATAGCCATTATGTTTTGTGTCAATCAATCAAGTTTATTTGTATAGCACATTTCAGCAACCAGGCAGTTCATAATGCTTTACATAAAAATATCAAAAACACATCACCCAGTCAACATTTGTGAAAACCAGTAACAGTAGAATTTTGTCAAGTGTCATCGTTAATATCGTCAACACACGTCAAATATGTCGGTCAAGGAATAAATAGTTTCAAATCAAGCCTTCAGGATTTGGTCATGAAGAACAAGAAGTCAGATAGAAGCAGATGAATTTAGCTTCTGCAGGGTGGCAGGCCTCATCCTTAAGGCTCCCACAAACTCGGGCATACACTCCTCCACGCACATTGTCCACGGACAGTTGAGATTTCACAGTGAAGTGTACCAGTTTCCTACACTTCTTGTCATCTCTGTGTCACATGCAAAACAGTTCAATATGAACACCGTTTCCCACCGAGCAGTTTACTGTGGAATGCCAAATACGGGTATGCAGCTGTAAAAATGTGCCTTTGAATGGACTTGTTTGACGGACGTCCACTTTGAGTCCACGAGATTGAAGTATGCCATAGTATGTGGGGACCTTCAGAATCGAGGCTCCTCTAATCACAATGTCTCCTTGGTGTTTCCCTTTGGAAGGAGACTTTGGAGCAGACCAGGAACCTGGTTGAGGAACGCTATCTTGGTCTTGGGATGTTACAGGGGGAAGGGATTATTTGGTTCCTTTCCCAGAACGGATGGGGAATTGGTTTTGACCTAAATTTCAAACTTGAGGTTTGAACTATTTACCTTGATCTTCTTCTACTATTATCACAGCACATTATTCGGCTGTTTAAAAAACCTACCAATCATAAGACATTTTGCATACATAGGGTAATTTTCAGCGTACTCCAGATTACTAAAATTTCATCATATAATAATCTTCTGGCTGATTAATCCTTTGGAACAAGCCCAGGAGAAGAATATAACCTTTGCTTCAGACATGAAGATATGAGCATATCTTCCTTTTTTCTTCTCTTTTCTCAGTTCCTTTTCTCTTCTTGAACATACAACTGTTTTCAAAGCAAAGGTCAGAAACATTTTGTTCTTTATATTTTATCTCAGCTCATAGATATCAAGCAAAGGGATCTGACAGATAAAAAAAAAAAAGTTTCTGTCTGTCACAGCATGTTCCATGTTGGCTAACTTGTGATTCAGTTAAGGGAAGTGTAAGTAGAGACCCAGGAAAGTGATGTGAATAAGAAAAAGACAGAAAGAGAGGGAAAAAAGAATGTGCAAAAGGCAGAATGTTTTGACAAATATTGCATGCTGGTGTGTGTTGCAGCAGATACAATCAGGAGAGTTGACTGTCTGCCAAGTCGCTGTATCTCAGAGATAGTTAATCACTGCTGTACGAGACTCACAAGATTAGAAGAGGAAAGACGTGCAAAAAAAAGAAGAAAAATCTCATAAATTCCGCTACAAGACAGCACAATGAGGAAAACATAGGCTATGGATGGTCCGTCATATTTTATTCTTTATTCCATCAGTCTTCTTGCATTTGTGATCCAGAAACCGGAAGTTAGGAAGAACTGATAAATCGGAAATCGACAAGCAAGAACTGTGGTGAGAAACGAAAATGGCACAGGAGGAGGAATTTAAAAGATGAAAAAAAAAAAAAGACCCTCCAACTTACAATGTTGTGTGAGTGGTGGCTAGAGGTGGTTTCCAGGGAAATGAGGCCATATCTGATTCTCTCTGCTGACACACACGCTGCCAGGTCGAGGCCTGTTCTTAGGCGAGAGCCACAGGAGCCACATCTCTCTCCCTCTCTTTCCCGTTGTTATTTGAGGGTTTTCTTGGCAGTGTTCAGACACAGGATGGAGGCCATTTGCAGCAGGAAAGTATAACCGCATTGTCTGAGCTCGGACGGTCTAATTGCCCCACAACAAACAAAGTGTAAACTGAGGCTGATTATAATTTAAGCCCTGAGCCTCAAGTCTACTGATTGTTGAGGTGAGGGAGAGGGGGGCTTCTCCAGCATCTATTTCATTAAGTCCCTGGGGCCAGCAGACTATAGGGTGGAAGTTCTTATGGACATATACTTACCCACATTTCTTGTGGTGTGTGGTCATGTGAGGTTAGCTCCAAAATGAAGGTCTCTTTTATTTCTTGCAGACCAGCCATAAATAAGTGTATAACGTAAGCACAGGCTCACACACTGTAATAAAGCAGCCGCAGTGAGCTAAGCATCGCTCTGCAAAGGTAAGAAGTGGCACAGAAGAAAAGTGAGGTCAGATTTAAGTTTGTGTTACAGATGACAACGTGGGGACTGGCTGTGTACCGCATTCAAGGTACAACATAGTTTGAAATAGCTACATTTTCAAAATCGCCAGAGAAAGTCCTTATATTTTGTATGTAGCGAAGAGGAAAGGCCCCCACATACTAAGACGTACTTCTCCCTGGAGGTTCACGCGTACTTGAAGCGGATTCAATAGATGAGCTTCCATTGAACATAAAATTGCGCAAATTGAAATTGCGAAAATAAATCCGCCTAATGGAAACACGTAAATTTTCAGAAAAAAATAAACAAAGCACTTTTTTTGATAAAACAGTTTTGCCTCTAGGATGAGGTGGTTTTCAAACCATATCAAAATAGACATATTTCACAAAAATGCAGTGGAAACACTTCGAATCACACAAGTCTCGTGATCAACACCCTGATGTTACTACTGGCGAAAACGACAAAGAAGACGACAGGAGCTAGTAGGAGGACGATGGTTTGTTTGGGCATTTTTTCAGACAATGTTTAGCTGGTTCCACCATAGCTCTCACAGCACCACATAGTTCTTAAAAAGTTGAGTCATTCAAATGTGTTGAATCCATAACTCTTCTATAAAAATCACAGACTACAATTTCCCCAAAACGTCGCATACATAGTCGCTACCAAGTAGGAGGAGCTTGTCGCTCCAACGCCTGCGTAAGACGCCAATGTCTCCTCTGATTGGCTGATAGATGATGAGCTGCAGATGAAGTTTGTTCCAGATTTGTGGTGCATGGAGAATGCTGCTTCTCTGTGTTTGGTTGTGGTTCTGGGAATGCAGGGCAGACCAGAACCAGAAGACCTGAGAGGTCTGAAAGTTTGCTACAACAACAACATGTCTTTACTGTATTTTGGTGCTAAGCCGTTCAGTGATTTATACACTAACAGACGTAGTAGAAGTCTGTCTGATTGATTTTTTTAGACAGACGGCCTCTAACAACTCATCATAGTTAACGTGGTTTAAACGACATTTCCTGAGAACCACGACTCTGGTGTGAATGAACAACATCTAAAACACAGGAACACACATACTTTCTAGCTTCCAAATGGAATGTTCTTTTAAAATGTTTGTACGGTGTTCTGAAAAAGGTGGGCATGTTTTCATTTCCTAGCGCCTGACGGATATCCATGTTTGAGCCTCAAACTGCAGCATCGGCTATGAAAATAAACACAAAGGTCAAGAAACATAACAGGCTTTCTGTGAATGAATGAGTCAATGTGGATTCAAACAAGCTAACAGTTTACTCCTAAAAAGGGCATGCTTGAATTTCTTTTCCTTTTTTAGAATAAACTCGATTTTCATCAATTGTATTCTTATGTATATACATTGAAAATCTACTTGTTGTATGGTGATGTAAATTGTGTTTTGAATGCACTTTTAAATCCGGTTGTCATTTTGTGTATGGAGTAACATTGCAGAATGCCAAATGTACTGATTCCCATCATTATTTAAATAAATCTAGCTAATATGAACGTTGCAACTCCACTACAAGAGCTTTCTAAATTAGTAGTTTTGATTAGCTACAGGGGCTGCACAGTTGGTAGCACTGTTGCCTTGCAGCAAGAAGGTCCTGGGTTCGATTCCCAGCCCGAAGTCTTTCTGCACGGAGTTTGCATATTCTCCCTGTGCATGCGTGGGTTCTCTCCGGGTACTCCGGCTTCCTCCCACAGTCCAAAAACATGACTGTTAGGTTAATTGGTCTCTTTAAATTCTCCCTAGGTGTGTGTGTGTGTGTGTGTGTTTTTGTGTGCATGGTTGTTTGTCCTGTCTGTCTCTGTGTTGCCCTGTGACAGACTGGCGACCTGTCCAGGTGACCCCACCTCTCGCCCGGAACGTTAGCTGGAGATAGAAACCAGAACCTCCTGATCCCACTAGGGACAAGGGTGTAAGAAAATGGATGGATGGATTAGCTATAGTAGTAGTTTTAGTTTTTTTATACTTCGGTTAACTTTAAGGTTCAGAATTCAAAACGGGATTGTGATTATGTATACATTGATTGGGTTATGAATGCTCAACTGAAGATATGCCATTTATAAAAAAATGTATTCAGCTATTGCTGAACAACCAACTGATTCTTATGTTTTATCCCAACATTAAAAATTTTGCCATTTTGCAGACTAGCGTTAGTGCCGCCAGTTAGAGTATGAAGTGCGGTAATATGGCAACAGCTGATGTAAACTGCTTGTGTGGGAGGGGAAAAAAATCAATTTCACATCAGTTCAAAAGGCTAATACAGAGATACATAAACATGAAAACAAAGAATATATTTAGAATTTCTGTTTGTTTTAGTTTTATAAACGCACAATATAATTCCAGTTAGTCATAGTTTTCCCCCGTTAATTACCATTTTTTTTCATTTCAGCTGTTTTCTCAATTTCTGTTTTCGCCATGTTGTTCGTTTTACTTAACTATAATAACTCTGACTCACAGACATGATGACAGTTTGCTGCGTAGTAACACGGCCTGCACTCTTGACCTGTGACAGAGCTGTACCAGTTGGCGAGTTCCTCTTCAGTCTGGGAGGGAAGATGTTTGCGTAGCATGTCACACAAACTGTCACATCAAGATGAAATGGAGGGGTAAATGGGGGGAATGTTAAGTGGGCCGATGGGAGAGAAAAAAAAAAGAAAGACAGAGAACTCCAGAATGGAAAGCGCAGTAGCAAAATGTCTGAAGGTTTCTCCCGCTCTCCTGGGGGGTTATTATTGTTAATCATCTCATTACCGGAGCCGGAGTGAATCCCAGGTTCGGGGCCAGATGAAAGGTCGGCCGCTGAAATCCACAGACACCGAGCCGTCAACAGATCAAAGCCGAAGCTGTCTGATGATCCCACGCCATGTCGCTTTGATACTGTAGCACACAAAGAAGCACAGGTCTTGGCCGGATGACAAAAGTTTGATCGTACTTTTCAACCGATACCTCTACCCCCATTTTTCCTTTCAAAGCCACGCAGCGCACCGCTTCCATAATGCACGCCTTTATGAGGGGATGTTTTGTGGTACGTGGGCAGGTCGATGCGCCTCACTCACCTTGTTGTCATGACACAGATCCTGGAATACACAATTATGAAAGAGCCGGATTGTAAAGCTCCCTGTGTATGAAGCTTTTGAAGTCAGTGCGGTTATTATAGGTGGATTAGGCCAATTCTTTCTGAAACAAGTTGGTTTGTAGTTGGGTACATAGAAGGCATCTACTGTACATCCATTCACCTTGATGTTACTGTTCAAACTGGGAGAGAATCAATCCATGATTCCTTTTTCAGTGCGAAATAAACATGTCTATTTTCTAGATATATTGGAAATTACTGTATGTAAATTTCAAACAGTATTACAGAAATCCTGGGCAATGATTGAAAAATCTAGACCTTCAGGCTGCTGAAATCTGTTATGTTCATAAAAAACTGAGGGTTAAAACTACAAATATACAAAGCTTCCTATTGGCATTGATGGAAATGTACACAAAATAAATCCCACTTTGAACCCTTATCTGTATTCCCACTAAATTTTCTTTGGATAATCAGTTTTCTAGTAACAAATTAACTTTAATTCAAGATACAAAAAAATTCAAGTTTTTCGATAAAAAGTTCTTTCACCAGGATAAGGTGGTTTTTTAAAAAATAGATTTATTTTGCAGAACTGCAATGGAAACATTTTGCCGCATCGTACGGGTCACGTGATCAACAGCCGGATGTTCCCAGACGAAGAAGACGACAGGAAGTCTGTGTGCTTCTTACAGCATCGCACAGTGTGCACAAGGAAATACATCACAGAGTAATATTTAAAAAAAATACTTGATCAAATCTTTATTGTACTGTTCCTTTCAAAGAAAATTATTCTCTAAGCTCCGGTGCTTAAACCCTTTCACCAACAAACAAGCCCTTTACTAGATAACACATCAACATAGATCGAGTTCTCCACATACTTCACTGTCTAGACTTCTGACAAACTCGATATCTGCAGTGACGCGGCTGCCGGTCGGACTCTGGTTCCTCATACGGTGGCTGAGTGAGTGTAGCCCAACAGAGGCAGTAGCTGCTCTTCTCCACCCCCTCACACCCCATTCTTTTGAGGTGTGAATGAGTTTCTGTTGCGACCCCCTGACCCCTTCTTGTCTCGGGACTGCAGTCAGCGAGAGGTCAGAGGGCATCTCTTTACTGATAAATCCCCCCCCTCCTCCCTCCCTGTTCCACGCCGGTGCAGGACGGACACGCAGGGAGGATTAGCCAGCCTTTGATCGATTAGGCAGGAAGAGGGGAATGTGGGCCTGCTGCTGATTGGATGAATCGTGCTGCGACTCGCTTTTCATTGCTGTTTACATTCCCAGGATCGACACACAGATAAAGTAGTCATTACTGGTTTCAGTTTGTGCTCTGATTTTAAACTGTGATGGAAGACAGTTTGACCAGGGAAATGTTGACTCCCCCATAAACCCATCGCCGCCCTCAGTTTCCTCAAAGATAATCTGACACAAACCGCCGCAGATTCCACCCGATGTTGGTCCTGTCAAATCAAACGCTAATGCTGCCGCCGTTCTGTTTTCTGCACATTCTGCGAAAGTGATACTGAAGCTGAGAGGAGCTGAGGAAAGCTCCACTGCTCTCTTCCAGCCTGGGCAAAACGCTGTTTACTGATGGGTGACACCTACAGGACACAGAGGGGAACTGCAGGTTTGATCAAGAGTACTCTTGGCGAGCGTGTGGAAAGCATGAGTCTGGTTGCAATTATGCTTCACTAGTATGAAACCTTAATACGCTTATGATTTTTGGGTGAGCAGGTTTATTTGGTCACAGTCGCTTTTTCAGTAGAAGTAGAACACGACTTAAACATGTTTAGCTGTACAAAATATCTGTCAGGGGAACATGAGTCCTTAAGTTTGAAGATATTAGCAAATAGTTTTTTTTTAATCCTCTGGCTGTCTGCCTTATCCAAATCTTGAAGCTGGAAAAAGTCTGACATGCTAGAACGAACACTATACAGATTTGTTCTTCTGCAACACACTCTCAATTATTGCTTTACACAGATTTATTTTACTTACTTGATTTATTATTATTTTTGATTTTTTTACCGCTACCTAAAGATGGTTTTGAGCATGCACAATCATATATTCATCGGATTTTTTTATTTAATTATTTTTTTAGGAATAGTTAACAATTTCTGTGGTGAGGTTTTGTTAAAAGATTCTGAGTAGATAAACTGTAGTCTCACCAGCTGTTACTAACTCTAACATCTTTGTTTTGGAAAAAGCAATAGAGTTCTCCCTGAGGTTGAAGATAGTCTGACGTGGGCAAGAATTATATGGTGCAATATTAGGGCCAAAATTAAGACTATTGCTCATCTTGCGGTGGCTACGTCCTTGGAGCAGGAGGCTATATCCATTCTGAAGACAGCTACTGTCGGCATGGGTAACTGAGCAGCCAAGGCTAGCGAACAAGAAGTAGTCTAGTAAATTGTGTTAGTATAGGAGAGGCTACTAGCATGCCCAGGCTTCTCTCTCACTGGATTGCCTACACTCTCTGCTGACCATTAGCACACAGAGGCTGGCATTAGCTTTGGAGAGGCTAATAATTAGCATGCTCATTCTGGTCACCCACTGGATTAGACATGTACTTTTCATTAAAAACAAACTTTTCCAAGAGAAAAGGTTGACATACTATATATATGTGAGCAGTGGATATACATGTGAGTAGTCTCCTTCTCATTCGCCAGAGCCGGTCGTTCATTAAATCAGTAGCTACCTTTGGAATGGATATGGCCTCCTGGGAGAAGGACATAGCCTTCGCTAGGTGCACATTAGTCTTAATTTTGGCCATAAATTTGGCGTTTTAGACCAAAAATGGAGTATTACTGTCTTAAAACAACTTTGGTCTTGAAAATGTCAGTTATCAAGACCAAAGTAATGTAATGTAAACATGCCCTCATGTTTACATTACATTTCTCTACCTCTCTTCTCCGAGGTTCATTACAAACAGAAAAAACTTAAAAACACACCGCTGTGATTTATACTCACAGGCGGGAAGGCCTGGTCCCATTGGTCACCTTTTATTTACAAGGCACTACTTGGACTCCTACCGATTCCATATTAGTTCTGAAATCGCACTGAGAAATGTTGACTCTTGTAGTTTTTGCTCACACAGTTTGATGTTTCTTTGCTCAAACTGAATGGGGGTAAGAATGCTTTCGTTCACTCTGCTCCCCCTTCTTGGAACTGGCTACAAGAAACTTTGAGACCCACTGCGACGCATCTCTTTTGGTGCTTTTATATCCAAATTAAAAGTTCTTGAGCCCAATTCAAAGACAAAAACTGCTATTTTATACCTTGATTATTTTCTTTTAATCTTGTATTTGTTGTTGTATTTGTTGCTGTCTCTTGGCCAGGACTCTCTTGAAAAAGAAGTTTTTAATCTCATTGGGGGTTTTTTTGTTGTTTTTTTTACCTTGGTAAGGTGAAGTTTAAATAAATAAATGTTTACATTAAGGCAATTATTTGCACATAAGCCAATAATAATTCACACGGGAAACAGAAATAGGGGGCAGAGGACCATTTGTTATCTTCCTGTGCTCAAGCACTGAGAAGAAAAACTGTAAGGTTCTGGATTTAACTGGATTCCTCCCCCCAAAAAACATAAAAACATTTACTTTGGGTTAACTGTCCTGAGGTACGAGCCTGAATGTGCATAATTGTTTTGTTTTGTGTATCTCTGTGATAGAATAGTGGCATGTGCAGGAAAAACAAGACAAAACTTGTTAACTTGTTAGAAAGTTCACAAAAATTAGACCAAAGTAGCAAAAAGCATCCACTGTACACACAAAAATAGCTCAACTAAAATCACTCTTGTTGATTAGACTTGAGTTTTGATTCTGTTGGACTTAACCTCTTGCTATCTGTGTAAAACCTCACATGGGGAGTAGAATGCAAACAACGCAGATTAAATACTATCTGGCTCGTGCATGGTGAATTCACTGATTGGAAAAAGATCAGATTTTTAAGCTGGTCAGGCCTGATTAAGCCCTTATGTGTCTCATGACAGGCAACAGCAAATTTCTTAGTGAATTTCCACAACGCTTAAGCATTGTTACGGAGGAAAAACCACTGGCTTTGAGGGGACTCAAGTTTTAAAAAAAAAAAACCTTAACAAATGCTCAAGAGCTAAGTATTGACATCTCAGAGATTTGCTTCATTGGGATTGTTTCTGTGTGGTGAGATCAGGTTTGATTAAAAGTGACATCTATCTGGGAACAAAAGCAAACGCCCACAAGCCGTTATGAGATTCATGATTTTCTTTTTCTTTTTTTCTGTGTGTGAGAAAAGCCCAGTGAAGAGCTAAAAGTGCTTTGTATAAAGATGTCAGCAGAAAACTTGAGAGTGTGGAGTATACTGGGGAAAATCCAAAAACCTCTTCCTGAAATAGCGTTGGCAAAAGCAGCCTTCCTGACTTTACTGTATGACAAAATGACTCAAATAGGTCCTAATCTGTTTTAATTTTTGATTCAGTTTCACTGTGATTATCGCATTTTACGATGTCATTAAATATTATTCCAACTGAAAGTATAATGGCAGCCAACGGTTCAGCCAAAAATGAGAAAATTGCCTTTGTATTGGCTTTTCTCCCAGATTAGACTCCCTGCACTTCTGTTCAGGAAGAAAAGAAAACCACTTTTCCACTCGTATATCTTGCAAGCAGAAAATACGGGAGGTCGAAACAAAAGTCTAATATAACAGATTTTTATTAAATCTTCACAGGGTTCCTACAAATTTTTATGTCATAATTGCATACTTTCCCAGGCTCAAATTTTTAGAGATTTCAATCATGTAAAATACAACAAAATTCACTGTTTATATACTGTAGATAGTTTTCCAGAGGTCAGGCTCTTAATATGGAATCTGCAAAAATATGTACCAGGGAGGGAGAGATGGATGGATGGATGGATGGATGGATGGATGGATGGATGGATGGATGGATGGATGGATGGAGAGTACCACACTTTTTGCTTGACTGGCTTAAAACTAAGAATTCTCTTTTTGTAGCTCAAGAAGAGAAGGTCCTACTTTAAGCAGTAGGTAAAGTGAAAGGGGAACGATAAGCTCTTCACATGATCCCACCCTGGAAGCCCAGGAGTAGCCGAGCCTCCATATCAGTAGAGTTAAACTCCCTGAATCTCTCCGTCCTCTCACAGCCGGACCCATGCCTGGCCACCCTTGGACTCCCCTCCAGCTCCATTCCTCCAGGAAAAGACAAGAGAGGCTTTTAGCAGATAGATACAAGGCGTTTATCTGCGACCTCATGGCTAACATGGAGCCTTCAGTCTCATCAAAGACCGCTAATGTCCCCGCTAGACGTAATGGCCAAACCTCGTGCCTGAGGACATGTAAACACTTCTCTCAAGCACACTTTGGCTATTTACTGTCCTGTCATGTTAAATGTCTCTGTCTGACCACAGACTCCAGGAGGGTTTTGAAGCGTCTCAGCTTGAACTGCTCCTCACATTTTTGTCTTGCTCTGATTAATGCATTGTTCCTTTACACCCTTTCTTTTTCATCTTTCTTCATCCTTCTCAGCAGCACAGCAGCTGCAGACATGACGGTATCCCACGCCATATCACCATGACGCCTGACCTTCTGCCCCTCCTCTCCACCCGCTCGCCCTAGGACATGACGTTACTATAGCAGCAGCAACAGTGCACGGGCTTATATCTTATCTCCTAATGGTCAAGGATGACACATTCCACCATGTCTTTGTCTAAGTCACATTTGGGGCCTATGTGTGGCACTTCTAAAAAACTCTAGCATTAAATGGATGTTCAGAGTGCTAGTTTAGAAATTCTTGTATGTTTTTGTCATGTTGGTGCCTTAAAAGTGAAAGGTCAAAGGTGCATTTCCCTTATAGCACTCTACTTTTATTATGAAAAAGAGCAAGATCCAAAAACATGAATTTTTTGGATACATCTGCAAACTGACTTTCCCGGTAACTGATGTCAAGAACTGACAGTCGATGGTAATAATAGTATCAGTAAACAATAAGGAATGACAGTGAGGATAGAGCTTCAAGGTTGCTTTGGTAAGCGCTATATTGGACGATTCTGAAACAACTCCCTTCAGGCTGATTGATGTAAGATACTGCAAGTTTGATTTGCTTTTGGGATTTACAAGCTATTTATAAATCAAATTGAATGGAATTCAAAAATCCAACTATGATTAGACTTGATAGCACATTTCAATAATATTTTTGGGGCAGAATGCCTCCAATGACCCCAAAACCAGGATGGATGATGATGAAGATACCAGAACTGAAGCGAAACAGAACTTCAACTTTGTTTGTGTGAAGCATTTTGTTTCAATAACTAGGTAGTTACACTGGGGGGGCGGGATGTGACGTCACGTTGCAACGTGTCTATGGAGAATGATAGCAGGGGAGGACTCCTCGTGCATCAGAAAAGAACCATACAAGACGTCGTGTGTGGCGAAGCTGAAAAATAGGCATGGATAGAAAATAGGAAAACTCAGGTGGCCACAGAGCAATTTATTTACACTGACAGGCGCAACTGCACTATCATCCAAGCATTAAACACACAGGAGACTCAATGGTGTTGGGTGCACAGGTTGAGGCGCCTCAGCTGCTGAGGCCCCTGGTGGGGTGAGGAGGTCAGGAACATTACCCACCATTTGTGAAAGAGAGAGTAGGCATGTCCAACAAGTTCCACCTGCCACTATATTTATGAAATTAGTCATTGCGGTGTTTGGATTCCATCAGGCTTGACAGTAGAAACCCCCAACCGCCTGTTAGTTCGGGGCCTCGTCTACAATGAGGCATTGTGGCTGCTAAGAGACAGCAGAAGTCTAACCCCTCATCACCTATCAGCACCAGAACAGGCATGCTACGGTATCAACAAGAAAATCACACCTCCAGAGGGGGGGTTGCCAGAACTTTCCACCCATAAACCCCCTCTTTCTGTAGCAGTTGAGAAAATTTGAGGAAATGCGTGAAAATGTCTGGTGAAAAAGTTTGAGTCATTCAGGTCGTTTGTCTGTACGAGCTTTTCTTTCACAATGTAAGTAAAGACTCAACGCTATCAAAAAAAGAAGCAGAAATCTCAAATTGGATTTGTGCTTGTGTGTTTAGGAACAATACATTAAAAAAAATGGCACAAAAACCTAGGTTGGCATTTTTATCCCAACTTGGTGGTTTTTATCAGATCACCCAGTAGTGACAAAATAACGATATTCCTGGATCGGGGCAGCAGCCTTGAGATGCCAACAATTTCGAAACCCGATTATCTCTTAGTGTAGATAGGACACTGCTGTGACGTACTTGTCTGGTCATGTAGAAACAGAAACAGGAGGAAGTGAGAAGGAAATACGTCTTACACAGATTATCAGCACTCACGCTGGTGGGTAAAAAAAACCCCTCTAAAAATAAAGTCCTCTTTTATCACACAAAAAACTGCTGCAGCTTCATCTCCTTGAGATTTGAAATGATCTTTTAACGTCTCTTATTGCAACATAATGATACATCCAGGTCAAGAACATTAGTTCACAGGACCAAAATGAGTTTTGAGCTATTACATTAGACCAATAAAAACATCTATATTAGTTCAAAACCTGCTTAAAAGTTATTTTTGAAAGATAATTTTAAACAGACTATTTGTTGCTTTTTCTCTTAGTGGCCTTTCAGCCCATGTTGGTACAGAACTTAAGTGTAAATAATGAATATTTAAGTGCAATTGTTGTCTTTGTTATGTAATAACTGAATATTTTGATGCACGAGGGACCTGGACAAAGCCTGAAAATAGAACTTACAGTTAGATGTTTGCTATTCTGAGAAGTAAGCTAGCTTACTTTAATTCATTTTTTCAGAAGACACCATTAGTTAATCCTTGCCTTTTCCACCACAACTACAAATCACATTTACTAAAAGTGATTTCGCATCAATCCTGATTATTTTTTTCCAGCTTCCTGCCATTAACTTCGGTCCACATTGTCTGAACCGCCTGGGCTCGTTTTTATAAAGTAGAACATGTACTCTCAATATAAAAATGCAAACAAGACATTTGTTAGCTGTTGGTGGAAATGTTTTCGCTCTACACTTCCTGGACCTGTAATGAAGCCGATTATAAGCCACTCATCTCCCCATTGGTGAGAAAACAAACAAAGCCCAAGACCTTTTGAAACATCACCTTCCCTCAGACAGATTTGTGAAGTGTATTTTTAGCTGTCAGAAAACAGTGGGATCGGCTAAAGTCAGCAGCAGCCAATGTGAGGTTGGCCTCTGAAAACATGCTGATCTTGTTTGACTGGGGTTAATTTAACAGAATCGCTAAACGCCTCTCACCAGTGTTCAGACACACACCGTCAAACGCACTCCAGCAGCAAGTGGCTTGTCCCGAGCCGTATATTTGGGTATATAATCCTTGGGGAAAGCTCACGGTGAGCGGTTGGGCTCAAAGACCCCTGGCTGTGTCTACAATAAGGAAGACTTATCGAAACAAGGCTGGCACTGAGAAACCAGCAGTGGGGGAGTTGGAGGGCTATGTGAAAAACAGCAGGGCTCTAGCAGAACTTTGATCATTGCTCGTGCTCCAGCCTTTGTCTCTTTCTCCCAACCATAGACTGGTTACTGAACGGTGTCATCCACAGGAGGGGGACTTTGGTAACCTGGTAACAGGGACGAGCCAGACTCCAGCACAGAGCTGCATGTTGACAGAAAGGGGCCCTTTCTCTCATAACTCTTGCATTGTGTTATCCACCATGAAATACATGCACAGGAACACTTTCTATTGCCCTGTGAGGGGCAAACTGAAGTAAAACACCTACGACTATTATTATTATTGTAAGCTGAAGATTAGTTTGCTTTGTAACTGTCAGGGTGAACATCAATTGTTAGCTTCAACTTCATGAAAACCTTTGATTCTACTAGCACTCACAAGGTCACTGTGCTTTAGCTTAGCACCTGTCTCATAGTTAAAAGAGAGGGTGTCATGTAAAACTAAGCTTTACATCATGTTGTCATTCCCTAATCAAAAATGTACCCAGAGTATTACTTTGTGCTCTTCATCTATCAGTCATCTTATTCAAGCATTGGAGCAACAAACTCATTATACTTGGTAGCGGCTATGTATGTAGCATTTTTACAGAAGAGTTATGGATTCAACACGTTGGAATGACCCACAACTTTTCATGAATTGTGTGATGTCGTTAGAGTTCTGGTAGAGTCAGTACTCCAAAATAAACAAGAGCATCTTCCTGCTACTTCCTGTCGTCTTCTTCCTTTTCTCCACCAGTAGTAACATCCAGTTATTGATTCTGTGACTCGGGTGATGCGAAAAGTGTTTCCATTGCAGTTTTGTGAAATACTTTAGTTCCAATACGACTGAAAAAGCCACCGCATCCTCATCCTACTTCTAAAACCTTCTACTGAAAAATGTGTTGTTTTTTAGATTGGTTTGTTTCCATTAAGCACTTTCTTTTTTCGTAATTTCAATTTGCATAAGTTTATGGTTAATGGAAACACAGCAAGTGCTACCAACTCCACCAATGTGGAGCCCTACAACCTTCCATTGTGGCTGAACTAAAACAGTTGGACAGAAAAAAGTAATTCCTCCACAGGAATGCAAAAGACTCATTCCAAGTTATTGCAAAGTCTTGATTAGAGATGTTGCCAGAATGAGTGTTATGAATTATTAGGTCAGGGTTATCTGGATAGCTTTCTGAATATTTATGCAATGTTTGTATTTGAAACATCTAGGCGTGACAAAAGTAAAAACATAATAAAACCTAAAAGGGCAAACACTTCTCCACAGCACTGTGGGTTGACCTGGACATGGTGTGATCACCAACAATAATATTCCTCAGTCAGACACATATCCAGCTCATGTGAAGCTCCTCTTAACCTCACTGAATTGGCCCATTGTGCAAACTTGACCTTGCAGGTTCTTACTGCGGTAATGACGCCTCGTCTCTTTGGCTAGAAGGTAAAAACCCCAACAGGCGAGCTTTAGCCCAAAAGATACTTACGAGTCACATCTCCTCCCAATGTTTTCCTTCTAAAGACAGGAACCAATAGAGGCAAAGGTCAGGGGGTCAGAACACTCAGCAAAATCCTACAACCCTAGCAACGGAGATGAAAGTTAGCCCAAATAATCCGGTAAAGTGCCCAAATGGAGCAGAAATTCCCCTGAGGGAGAGAAGGAGGGGGGTCTCCGTCTGACCTCAACCCTTTTTTTTTGTCGTCTCTCTCTTTTTGGCCACTCCAAACCCAAACCGCTACAAGCACTCGAGTTCACATCCATTAGGCAAATAAGCAAATTATGAGACGAGCAAATGTAACCAGCCAGTGTAGGGCTGGATTGGGTGGAGGTGGGTGAGTGTGTTTGAGCCCGAAGGCCTCCTTTGATATATCCAAGCTGGATGTCCCAGATGAGGGTGCTGAGTGACTAGTTCTGGCATGCAGCTTTTCACTTGCCCCCCCTCCGCTGCCTGCTCTTCCCACCGTCCCAGTCAACAGTTAGATAAACACTCTCAGACTTGCAACTTAAGAGACTAATGGAGCTAAAAGCCCCAAAATGAAAAGAAACACCAGGCTAATAAATGTCATGTTTTTAACGAGCTGAACAAACAAAGACTTTGAGAGCAGCTTGGTTATGTTTACTTACTAGTACTTACAGGACATCGGAATCCGTCGCACAACATGGAGCCCTTAAAAGTCCCATAAAATTTCCTTAGACATTCAATCGGAAAGTTTTTTGTTTTTTTTTTCTTTTTGAATGTTGGTTTTCCCATGTAGGATTTTCTGTCCCATGTGTTCTGTTTAGCTAAAGTCGATTCCCAGGAGTGAAGATTTAAAATTGTTCATCAATTCTTCTATTCTACTGTATGTCAAGGACCATACAGTTACATATAATGTTGGAAACAATATATGTAACTAAATAAGACTCATCAAATATATCTGCTTATTCATCAGATGCTGGTATCAAGCTGGTCCTGGTCACAAACCTTCATCATTTATAAAAAGCAATGTCCACAGAAACAGATTCTTCCCCCAGTTTAAAGTAAACTGATCAACTTGAAACTGCTTTCTTTCTTTATATAAAAGAAACTACAAATACATGTGTATGTTCTCTTATACTTCAAATTTATTTTCATACATTTACAAAAGATTTTATTTTTACTTTAAAAAAAATTCCCCACTTTTTTTGCTTCTTCTTTGTTGTTCAAAATTCTGTTTGAAATCAATACAAATTCATTCAATAATTGAATTTACCTATAAGTATATTTATTTATATTTCCTGTCTGTACATTGTGAGCGTTTGAAAAATACAAAGTCAGATCCCTTGGTTGTCCACAACAGTCTTGGCCAATAATTTTGATTCTCATCATGACATTTTAGGTGACGCAATTGTCACCTAAAACGACAGTTTGTCTTTTTTTATTTCTGCGGAAGAAAAAAAGATGCCTGGTTTTCTGAAATGTCCTTTTTTGAAATTTTACTGTGTTTAGCCTGATGTTTTGTTTTTTAAAATAAATCGATCATTTTAATTTGACACTACTAAGTGAAATCCAGGTGTGTAATTTTTTCTCAGTACACGTCAAACTTTTTTTGCGAAGCCCAGACCAAAATCCTCAGCTTTAACTCAATGCTCCATCCAGAATTTCACGATTTTGTGATTTTTTTTGAGGCAATAAAAATCACTGTTTTGTGTAGCTAATTTAGAAATATTTGCAAGACATTTTGTGATATTTGCACTTACATATGATGGTAAATGTGATATTTTGTTACTCCGCACAATGAATCATGGACTATAACTTGACATCAAGTAAGGCTGAGTCAGAAGTGTAGTAGAAGTAAGGAATATTGCCACCTGCAGGTGGGAGTTAGCATCACCTAAACACAATGTCATTTTTTTGTGGGAAAATGTGGCATAAACTCAGTTGTGCATCAGCACAAGAAAGGGCGGGATCTTGTTGATTTGCGCAGATTTTGATGGAAAAACTGGATCGATTTATATAATTTACGAGAAAACATTCAATAAACTCAATTATGCATTAGCACAATAAAGGACAGGGATGCGTTTGTGTGCCTTATACTAAGCACGTCTGCAATTTTGATCAAATTCAATGCATTTTGCTAATAAAACCAAGAAAAAAAGGGTTACGATATCTCTGCTGTGGAGGATAAGTTTAAATCAAACCATCAGCCTCCTCTTCGCTCCTCACAAACCTGTCTCTCATTCATTAGGAGATTCTACCTTCCCACAAAAGAAGGTTAAAAGCTGAAATGCCCTTTGACCTCTGCAGCACATCTGCGGCCCAAACAGCTCACCTCTGTTGCAGTCTGCCTGGTTTTGATTACAGACTCACAGACACTTCAGGTCTGATGTGAATGGGTACAGAGGGAGAGAGAGACAAGGCCCAGATGGACGGCGCTGCAACCCGCGTGTTTGATGTCAGACGGCTGGGCGGGTGGGCAAGAGGCCGGGTTCTGTCACTCAGGCCGAGCTGGGCCTCCGTTCAGACGCCCTCAACTTCAAAGAGAGGAACTCATCTCTCTGCCCACAGAGGTCCGATCCCAACTGAGACCACCGGGGAGAAAATCCAGAGTGAGGAAAGGGGAGAAGATGGCAACCCAGATTGGATGACGTGGGACAAGAAATGGACTGCACTCCAAAATGATCAAGAGAGAGAAGAAAAGTGCAGGAGTAAAACTGGAGTCGTGTTGTGTAAATCTGGCAACGTTAGTTGGCATCTGGCTAAAATGGGACCTGATAGAAAGTGATCTGTTCTGTTTTAGTGTAAAGTTTTAGGGTTTCGAAGAAAAATGTGAAAACACACACCCCAGTGGCTATTATCATGACTTTCCATTTACAATCTGCAGTGTGGAAGGCCTCTGTATTCCAGTCTCTTGTGGATCTCTTCCATTTCAGGATCAAGAGCGTCTTTGTTTGTCTTGCAGCTGATTTTCCACAGGAAAATGGAAAAGCAGAAAATGAAAACGACTCTTGCGGTGATGAACTGACACTTGAACGGAGCTGGCTTTGGATGCATTTTTCCGAACACTAGGTCAAATTCATCGTTGTGTTCAGTTCATAACTAACTTTAATTGTCATTCTTAATCTGTAAAGCTGCTTTACTGCTGCATCTCCTGTTTCTCTGTTGAAGAAACTTAAATTTTGGCATCTTCCCGACCTCATCCACCACCATATAAATAACTAACACTACGTTAGTATATTGAATTCTTTTGGCAGGAGCAATATGACAAGTGCTGAATTTTTGTTCTGAATAAAATCAGTTAGAAAAGGCAAAAGAAAAGCTCTAAAAAGTTAGCCAAGGCCCTGAATGGCTGCATTCACACACCTGAGGCATAGCGGTATGTCTAAGGAAGCAATGGTGAACAATCAATGAAGTAAAATGGTACGATGGTGGATTAGGAAACTGTAATTCAAAACGCAAGAATATTGACGGTCACCTAATCATATTGAGAAGCCATGATGGATGTCAGAAGTGTTGGACGGTAGTGAAGTTTGATTGTTTTCCAAAGTTGCCTTTGTCACCATAGCCATGGGTTTCACTTGGTCTAATTTGTCTGTGGAAGTATCCCACCCAGTATTTACAAAATTTGGATGTAGCTAGATTAGAAAATCGAACACATCTTCTCCCTCCTGACATGTTTGTTGGTTTGATCAAATCACGGACTTTGCCTGAATGCGACAAGAGTTATGCCACTGTGTCATAAGCAGGATGTTAGTCCTTACGATTGACAGCTACCATCAATCGCCATGATTTTTCGTCTTCAAAAGGTTTACACTATAATGACAAGTCTGGTTTGCATCCTTGTGCCTATGACCATTTTTTATATTGAAATCAACCAAAGTTGATTAATTCCACCATAATGCCACCATCTGTCTTGTTTTTTTTTTGTTTTTTTTTGTTGACAAGATGCACAGGACTTTAGGTTATTTGATGTCCATCATGGCAGAGTGGGCTGCTTTCTGAGGAGCGTGATGTGCAAAGGGTCAGTTCTAGAGGCCTTTGTTGATGCAGATTGAGTTCAAAAAGGTGGTAACAAATAAAAACAAACAGGCAGACACTAAGGCTGTGTTCACACTGCAGCCTGAAGTGATGAAATCTAGATTTTTTGTCACATGATCTACTAGACGAAGAAGATGACAGGAAGTGCTGGGAGGACGATGGCGCAGAAGGTTTTTTAACAACTTAGTCACATGTGACTTTAATTGCATTTATTTAATGGAAAAATCACAATTACAAAATTGTGTTTTGGAATAATGACCACAGAAACACCTACTGATAGTTGGTTTCATCCTTGAGGTTGGTTCTGAAGTGGCTGAAGTCACAACAAGGTAGTGATGCCTGCTCCTCTGAGACGGAAATTCGGCACCCTCCGGCCCGGGCACAGTGACACCCTGCTGCCACAACAAGCAGGCCGCACAATGGGCCGCTTTCTTCCAACCTGTCAGGACCGGCGGGGTGAGGCGCGGGTTTTAAGGGTTACGGCTGAGAGTGAGACAAGGGGATGACAGTGCTGCTCTCAGTGTGTCGCTGTCTGGAATGGAGCAGAAGGGCACCGCTGTGGGACAGAGCAGACCTCTGTATGTCCCATACTTTGAATCCAGATTATGTTGCACTGTACATGGCTCCCCGGGAGTTCAGAGAGAGAGTCTGGTTTATTTAGGAGGAAATTATGAATGATGTGTTTGTGTTTGGGGGTCATACAGAAACGGATGTTTTTGCTTATATCTCCTAAAGCGGCCGAGAGACAGAGCGTTATTTTTGCTTGTGTGGAGAACACAGGATCTATCGGACCACAGAGCGGGTGATTAGACGTTCTATGTGAAAAACAGATTGACGTGATTGAAGTACAGTGCTGAGATTAAAAGCAATTAAAAGTTTCAGATTATCAAAGAAATGTTCATATCAGTCAATGATAAACTGAGTGAAAACAAGAAGCTTTCAACTTATGTAATTTATTAAAAGGTGCTGAACAGTGACGCAGTTAGTAGAACTGTTGCCTTGCAGCAAGAAGGTCCTGGGTTCAATTCCCGGCCCGGGGTCTTTCTGCACAGAGTTTGCATGTTCTCCCTGTTCATGCATGGGTTCTCTCTGGGTACAGCTTTGAAGTATGCTTGCTGTAAAATAAAAAAACTAATGATAAACTAATACTATAAAAAATAAAAAATTAACACTGAATACTGAAAAAGTCACAATGGGCTTATCTCAGAATAAAAATTCAAATTAATCCCTTAAATACACAACTTTTTACATTATAAATGGTCAGCCATGACAGTCTGGATCATCAGAATCTGAAACGTTATCCCTCAATTCTGGACATTCTACTGTCTATTCAGGTTCATACTGGTTGTTTGTTTGTATATCATTCACTCCCACAACGTATTCCGGCATTTCTTCACACACAAAAACTTCTTCTGGATGAAGACTGGACAGTAGCGTCGCTTCAGTGGCTGGCCGAGGTGAACTGCACATCATGAACCAAGGACTGTAGCGGATGGTGACTCCGCCCCCCACAATCACCACACTTTGACATTTTTTGTCAAAACCGCTAAAAACAAATTATTTACGTTATAAGTTAGATAAATTGGTCCATGTTTTGTAGAAATGTTTCACTAAATTATACTTATGCAATGTCAATATTTTGAGATTGGATTCCAGTTCTTCTTTAAGCCCAAGCGAACTAGGGTTATGTAGCAGCACAATGATCCAAACCATACCAGTAAGTAAACCTTTGAATGCCTCAAAGAAAAAATGTTTTGTAGTGGCCTAGCTGAAGTCTAGACTTAAACTTGCCCAAGATATTTTGGTTTGACCTTGAATTTTCCAGTTCAGCTGGATTAGAACAATTTTGCATATCCGAGAGAGTCAGTTTCTCTTGTAGACTGTAATGTTAACCCAACCAGTTAATCCAAACTGGGACTAGGTGGCAAAATCAGTTTAAATTTTAGATTTTTTTTTTTTTTCCCCTCTAGTAAATAAATCATCATTTGAAACCTGAGTTTTGGATTCACTCAGATCACATTTGCCAGATTGTTAAATTAGCTTAACTTGGAACATGAGGACAAAAAGAAGAAGAAATGTTTCTCATAGCAAAGCTAAACCAAGCATCAACTAGTCTTTGTGCACAGTCACATCATGATGGAAATTACTGAAGGGTTAAATGCTTTTTATCTCTGCTGGCAAAGAGGACCAGCAGGTCAGCAGTAATAACCCAAAGCAGACTTTCTCCGATGAGAGGAGAAGATAAAGCCTCACATGGAAAAAGTAAGACCTGGGTCAGCACAACGGCAACATTATTGGCCCCTTTCTTCCTCCCTCCAACCCCCCAAACCAGCTTAACAATGTCTGTATTCATTTTCGCTTTTTTTTTTTTTTTTAAGCAATATCGCTCACATATGAGTGAAGCAAACACTGAGAGAAGGGGGAATTTCTGCTCAAAAGGCGTCACCAGAAAAAAAAAAATCAAAAGTGGGGATTTAACATGCAGATATGGTCACATTCCACACGTCTGAGTGTGTTGTTTTAAAGCGCCGCCAGTGAGGGAGGCGGAGAGGCAACGTGTTGCTTTTTGTGCCTTTGCTGTATATTGAATATTTTTAGAGTGGTTGAAAGAATTTAAGGGGGGCCTCCGACCGCGTTTTAGTGCGCCGGCTATTTGAACAGGGCGAGAAAAACGCGGCCTTCTTGTGGAAATGCTGAAGCTGCGAAAATGGTTAATGGGGCAGAAATATTATATCCTTTCCAGGCACAAAATGCCATTTTATAGCACAATCAAATAACTACATCAACTTGAGTTGTTAAAAAATACTGTGCATCAAATTTTACCTTGTATTTTAGCACCTTGAAATTGGGCCTTTGTCTCTTTAAGAAACTCCTGCTCTGTCTGAAACTCTGCCTTCAGGAAGTCATCCCAACATGGTTCCTTGTAGCAGCGTTTTTATCAAGGGGGCGCTAGATCCACCCACAGCTGAATGGGAAACTAAAGGATTTCTCAAACATGCATGAAAGAATCAAGGAAACACTCCAGGTATGTTTCTGATGAGGGAATGACATTAAAATATGATATGAAGCCCAAGATTTTGCATAACACTACCCCTTTAATAATAGCAAGCAGTTTGGGTGCGAGTGTTTCTGTGAGAAAGTCACATCCCTAAAAAAGGGACACTTTGTGTTTAGCCCTAATTCATAACATTTGCTTATGCTGCCATTTTCTCTTTTTTTTTCTTTTTATAATTGTAATCCTATTTTCCAGCTCAGTGTGACTTCCTCTCTCTTCTTAATTAAACCGCTCCTGAGTCGGAGGAATTAGAAACACATCACTTTTTAAAAGCCATCGGCAGAATGAATGGCTGCGGTTAACCTCTTCTCTCCGCCTCAGCACGTTCCCTCTTGCTCCTCGGGTCGCCGTTTTAGCTTTTCAGCGTGCTAATAACCCCGACGGCTCGCGGCCTTGACGACTGTTTCTGCTGTTTAATCACAGGTAGGAATTTGAAAAGGTCACCATTCTCCCCGCGAACGTGATGGATGTGTTACGACTAATAAAACAGCGCGGGTTCAGAAAGCGCCCCCGGAGGTCCCGTACGGGCCGGAGGGAGCTGCGTCTGGGTTTGCGTGTAAAGACAAGCAGCGGCGCAGTGGAGGTTGTGTTTTAGTTTCAGGTCACTTCCAGCTCGTATGATTCATCACAGGTGGACTTCATGAGCTTAAGAGCTGAACTGTCCAAATACTCTTAGCACTTTGTATTGTTTTTGATCCTCGTCTCCACTAAGGAGCCCCTGTGGCCCGTCTCTTTTTGACACCTAGACTCAGAACTTATTAAAGAACCAGGAGGGCTGACAGAGAAGAAGTTGGAACCCTACTCCACCCCCAATACCACGCCACCCCAGCAGTCAGCCTGGGAAGGTGTTTTTTCCTCGTGAGACCAGACCAGCTGACCCCATCACTCAGAAGCTTGACTTTATGAAGGAGCTGTACATGTTTGTGTGAGTGAGGGGGAAACTGACAGAGATGGAGTGTAAGCTGTCCACAATGAGACAGAGCACGTTTTGGAGGGACTAGATGGTTAGGAATCATCAGGTCCTCCAAGCTGTGGTGTCCAGCTAACAAAAAATAAATAAAAAAAATTGTTTGAATAGACTCCAGAAATAATTACATTACCATAAACTAAATCAGTAATTAATAGTGCTGTCAATTGATTAAAAAATTGTCACTGATGCCACAAAAAATAATAAATATAGCTAATAAAACTACAGTAGTTAAAATGTCGCCATGCACTCAAATGATAATTAAAAAGATTATCATTTGAGTGCATGCTATCCT
Organism: Alfaro cultratus; assembly: GCA_903066825.1. NCBI lineage: Eukaryota > Metazoa > Chordata > Actinopteri > Cyprinodontiformes > Poeciliidae > Alfaro > Alfaro cultratus. Next base: position 56,712 of record CAEFZX010020256.1, read on the forward strand.
GTACGTTTCTTTTCAATCATTAGCATTTGTTTGAAATAAGGAGTACGTAATCTAACTCCACCCATAGGATTTGATATTGTAAGAACAGGTTTAGAGTGTCTGCAGACTGTGCAGCAGCTGAGGACAGAGGGTAAGTCCATGTGCAGACCCACATGACCCTCCTCAACAAGCGGAAAATGGGCTCTGATCTGCGTTCCCCGGTGAGACACTGATTCTTATTGTGCTTCTCACCGTAACCGAGAGGTTTCACTGGTCCAGCACGCATAAATCTTCCCTGTGCCAGTGTTTTATGTGCAAACAGGTCAATCAATTATGGGAGCAGAGATTTATCAGCTGTCACTCGACAACAACTGGAGGTGTCAAAACTCCAGGACTGTTGATGTGTTTTATTGCTCGTCATCAAAGGGAAGCTTACCTGTGTTAAAGCAGCACTTTATCAATAGTGATTCAGATTCGACAGCTTTGCCCAAAAAACAGCTCAAAGAGAACAACTCAAAACCACTCCTATCCTTCATTTTTTTGCTCTCTGTGTTGGCAACTCATTGCCATAGCAACTGACTGACAACAGCTCCTCTAATGTATTAGGATTCACTGAAAAACATGTAAACATTTCCCAAAGAGCAGGACAGTGTTATGTTTTTCAGGCTTGATGTTTATTTTGCAATTATTAATAAGTGATCGTCTGAGCACAGCGGTGGTTGATTAGCTAACTTAAACCCCTGTTCCACTGACAATCTGACAGAGTTGGCATGTGGGTTGACTCTTTTTTTTAATGAACCAACACACCAAATTCTGCAGCACGTCTACATGTTAATTTTGTCAAGGTCAAGCTAGCAAAACTGACCTAACTTCTCCCTTTTTCGCCATTTTGTTTAAATAAAACTTTTTCCTGACCTTGTTATCTAGATGTCATAGTGTTGACAATTACAAGCAAAACACTAAGTCCCCTTTTCTCTTATATTTCACACAAACATTTAAGATTTAGCGTGCTACATTGACAACTTGACCAGGGCTGANATTCCTCGAATGACTCGAGTACCTTGATTATTAAAATTCCACGAGGAAAATTTACCTGCCTCGAAACTTTGTTAAATTATGTTTTATTATTTAGTGCACCGTGTTCCGGCCGGAACATTACTTGCGTTGCGCGGAGCTCTGACTTCCGCCTCTGAGTTGTTGACGAAAGCTAAGTGTTAGCGGCATAAAGTCCAATTTTCAAGTTCAGCCCGTGGGGATTTTATTGATTGATCATAATGCCTGGGTTTTCATTGTTTCTTGGGGACCAATAGACATCCTTAAAATGACTGGTTTGATGCCTGGAATATGGCAGCCTTTCTCTTCCGGGAGCTGCTAGTTCAAAGCGAACGGCGGGAAGAGCGCTACGGGAGTATTTATACAGGTAAGCAGATAGACTGAACACGGCGGGCGGCTGAGTAGTTGATCCTTACAGTGTAAGTGTAGCTTTATGGACGAACTGCACAATAAATTTCATATCATCCCGGTCTGAACAAACGGGTGGCGGAGTGGGTCGTGACGTTACATGGTTGGTTACACGGCCGTTCCCTGGACTTACGTTCGTCTGTCCCCTGGTCTATTTCTTCCCCTCCACCCCCATCTGACGCTCGTTTGTTCGCCTGCCCCCCACCACCACCACCCCAAGCCCCACCATGCCAGGCGACATTTCCTGTATTCTCAAACCCAAAGCTTGACAGGTATGGGGCAAGGTGAGAATTCATCTATTAAACTCACTGAAGAGGAATACATAAACTAAAAACTGGATTATAGACATTTTTTATAAGCGTATTTGTGAGCCTGCCTCTCTATTATTAAATTTAATATAATTTCAGATCTTTGTATAACTTTTCTTCTGGTTAAATTAGAAAGTGAGCTATTATTGTTACAGGTTAGTTTTCTAAACTACAAAAAACTAACTGTTAGGGATGCTCAAAAATGAAAAATTGGACTGATATTTAAATCCGATAGTAACACCAGTGTTATGTCCCCTGGTTATGCCAGATTTACCAATATTTTATTTCTAATTTTACTCTATTAGTCATAAGAATAATCGATAGATTACTCGATTATTAAAATATTCGTTTACAACAGCCCTAAACTTGACAGCTAAAACCAATGGTAGTCATTGTTGCTATGCAGTTTTTATGTCCTTCAGCAGAGATCTTAGTGGTGGGGTTTTTGCAAGTGTTACATCACGATGCAACATGTAGCCAAATCATCTGAATTAAATGGAGGCAAAATATGGTAGTGTTGCATTACATTTAATGCTGCTAACTAAAAAAATGTTGGTTAGTATCATTAACCAATTCAGTGATGCTAACCAAATGTTGGTCTTAACTTGATGACAACATTTACTGCTGTTGTATAACCTTCACCAACTCAGTTATTGTGCAACAGCCTCATTTCGGGACTTAAAGCATCTTTGCTTCCACATTACTAAATAAGCAGTGTTTATGATGGCTTCCAGAGAAAGAGATTTTATCTTGGAATACTGATGCAGCCCACTCTTTTGGATTTAAGCAAGTTTCCCCAGAGCTTTAAGTCGTTTCCTTCCTAGCGTTAATAAAGTCCGATACTTTGCCAAAGTTCCTCCACAAATCACAAACCCACGCCTGAATCACACACAGACCTGGGCTTGAATGCCCTTTGGTTGAGACAAAACAGGAAGGAAGGGGATGCAGGGAAGGGATGGGACAACTCCCTTGTCTGCTGACCGTGTTTTGATTGGATCTGTGTTAAGACCTGGACTCTCTAAAATGGAGCTACACTCACTTTCCTAAACAAATTAACTGGAGCCCAATTCTTCAAATGATTACCAGAATGAAGAAATTACAAAAACACAATGCACTGATTCAGCCGTTGGGATAGGAGCGAGTGAGTCAGTGTGGAGCCTGGCTGCTGTCCGGACGTAATCTTCCTCCGTCTTTTACGACGCACGATGAAAGGCTCGACCTGATTGTATGCATCCCTAAGGCTTTCTGAAATGGGCTTGTCAAAAATAATAACGCTCTTTACATTTACAAAATTCTCAAAGTTCTACAGCCAAACAGCAACAACCAAATCTACAATCTGCAAGCCTTTATTTCACAGCAGTTGGCTGAAATATTCAATGTGATAAAAAACGTTAGGAACAAGGCTTAAGAACAAGGCCTTCTTGTACTGCAGATATCTGTGAATTTTCTACATAAGGCAGTCATATTGGACTTTGAGGACAGGCTTGATGAGAATGCTCCAAGACTTTCAGGAATTTTCATTTCAGCTCGACTGTTATTCTATTTCTACATAAAACTGAAACGCCTGATAAAGCTGCATGTTTCTTAAAATTATATACAGTAGATATGTCCCAAATTCTGGTGTACTAAAGTCAACACATTGGTGCTTGGAAAACCTGTCTGCGCTGTAAACAACCATCCTCCACTGTGTAGAGGGAACATCTGATCTGAACGAGGCGGCTGATAATGCTAAGTCACGATTTGGAATCGTGGCCAACGCAGACTGAACGGCTTCGTTGACAAAACTACAGGCAGATTGCTATTCTAAAGAAGCGCAGAAAATTAACGTCATTGTTCACGACTTCTTCTTCTGTTCGCTGACTGGCCCAGATGAAAATCTGCTGAAGGGAATCCAAGTGAGTTGGAGAAAATCCAGACAGATTTGGAAGTGAGATATGAATTGAGCGGAATTGCTTAGGATGGCAACGGCCAGGCTGACGGTTTACATAATAGAATAAGAACAAGTGATGCTTCTGTTTTTAGTGGGGAAAACACACACTATAAATCCCATGTGACTACGATAAAGAAGGATGAGCCTCCCTTCCCCACAGAGAACCCAGTTGTTTGCAGGTTAAAACGAGACAAACGGCTCTGTGTGTGTTTTGGCGTGCGTGTGTGCACGTTGTGTCTCCAAAGAGCCTGAATGGAAGACGGCCGTCCCTGTCGGAGCGTCATCGCCCTCCTCGCGCCCAAAGAAAAGGCAGAGCGCCTCATTGTTGGGAAAGGTCAGGACCCCGGTGAGGAGAAAAAGCAGAGATCTGAATGCGCCTCACTGTTAGCTAAAGCCTGAGTGTGTAAAGACCCGGGAAGAAAAGGAGGGGTGTGTAAGGGACGCTGACGAAGACAGGGAGAATGGAGGAAACGGAGGACCAGGGAATATCTGTGGTCTCATTGAGCCGCATGCCAAGCTTTACTCCGGATACCAACCCGCTCTGGGATGCTGTGTTTCGGCTTTTTTTTTTTCTTCCCCCAGAGTAAATAGACCTATGGAAAACAACATGAATTAATTAAAAACGTCTACAAGCAGGTGGGCGAGAGGTCAGCCAAAGTTTCCCCCGATTCCAAAAGAGCTGGATTAGAAGCCAGCTCCTTAATGAACTCTGGCTTTCATGTTGTGTGGTTTGGGGGCTTCAGCAGAAGGAAAACGAAGATGGATTAAAAAGAAACAGAGGAGAGTTAGGAGAATAACTGTCCTTAATATTTTGCTTTCAGTACTTTCACTCAGACTGAAAATAACAGCTCCGGTCCAACGAGGTGAACTTAAAAAGCGGCATGTCTGATTTACACTAAATTTGTCATGCTGCGTGTTTGTCATTTCCTTTTGAAATGTCATTACTCAGCAGCGATGGAAACACAGTCCAGTTTGTCCCTCTGTCTCCTGAAGTTATTGTTTCTGTTTTCAGAAGCCACTGGGCCGTTTTCTGTCGCGGTTAAACAGCCTCGCCCATCACTGAGCGAGACGCAGGCGAAGCTTTGTGAAGGTTCAGTTTACCAAAGGGAATTGTTCTGTGACAGGTCTAAGGTTTTATAAGTGAGGCAACGTTTACTGGGGGAGAATTTACAACTTCTCCTTCAACCTTAAAAGATAAATTACTTCATTAAAAAACGGGGTTGTTTAACGAAAGAGTACCCATAATGCATCCCTGGAGGTCATTTGTGGCCCCTGAACTGATTTTCTATGATAGACTAGAACAATTTTGGCCAGGCACATAATGCCATTTTATAGCACTATCAAGTAATTATGTTACCTTCAGTTGACATAGACAACAAATATATAGTAAGTACGACTTACAAAGAATTTGACTTTGTAATTACATTTTTTGAAATTGGGCCTCTCTTACTTTAAAAACGTCTGCTCTTTTTTTCAAACTCCACCTTCAGGAAGTCATCACAACATGGCTCCTCTATTAACCCTTTAACAAAGTTTTTACTAACGTTTCCCTGAGAAGTAGCTCGCATAATGAGATCAGCAGACGCACAGTTGCATCAGGTGTTTTACACAGCTGAATGGTTGCCATAGAGATTAAAGGGTTTCTCAAGAATGCATGAGAGAATCAAGGCAACACTTCAGGTATGTTTTTGATGAGGGAATAATATTATAGTATGATGTGAAGAGCAAATTTTACAAAAAGCTAAAATCTGACGACTGTCTTTGGTATAAGATCATCAGTCATTTCACCAGCTATCGCTAGACTCGAGCACTTGTTTTAGTTGTATTTACCCAGAATGCCCTGTGCCATAGTCCACTTCCTGCTTTTGGAGCACTCTCCCGTCCACTTGCTGTTCAGATCTGCATTTGAGCCACACTGAAGTTCACTTCAATCCAACAAAGTCCTGTAGCCTGACCAGAGTTCGATTACACATTCACACCTCTGCAAACAAATCAGACTGTCTAGAGAGACAAACTACCGTATTTTCCGCACTATGAGGCACACCTAAAAACCTTAAATTTTCTCAAAAGCCGACAGTGCGCCTTATAATCCGGTGCGCCTTATATATGGACCAATATT